>APFE030299775.1:0-10360 GCA_000404065.3 Pinus taeda
CTATAATTTGAAAAAATATTATACTATTCGAATGAGAACCAGAAATAGTGTAAAATGTGTTTATCCTTATTTCAAATATAGAAGTACTAATTTGTATTATTGCACATGTAACCCCACATAATTCCTCCCTTAGAAATATTCTTGCCTAATTTTAAAATTTCCTTTTAAGAAAAACAGGTGGAAATTCATCTTCCACCGTTATCCCCTCATATTTAAGGTTGGGATTTTTAACGAACCCTAATATTATAAATGTTTTCAATCGGTTTCTAATTTAACATATTGAGTCAATATTTCTCCCTATTACTTCCCCCTATTTTCTTCATCCTATTGCTTCTCATCTTTTGAGTTGTCAAGGAAGTGCTATCCCCTCCATTTAGTGAGTTGCCTCTTATTTTTTGGTTCCTTCCTTGTTTGGGATGAGAACTTTCTTTGAAAATAAGTTAGGCAAAAAAATGTGTATTTTTATAGTTTAATAGGTGTGTTCACTAAAATTTCTATTGTTTTAATAGAATGTGATCTGAGAGACTTTTGCTTAGGTTAATTTCTCTACATACGGTGGAAAAGGTAAAAATTATTTTTAAGGTTTTATCTAGGTGATTTTTTTTTTTTAATTTTCCAAAATGTTGTGGAGATCGTGTAGAACCCAAGAGTTCAAAAAATGGAGAGGAAATTTTGGAAGCCTTACCCACACTAGCATCATTATTACCACCATATTTGTTGCATCAAACCCTTTCACCCATGGGATAAGAAAAAGCCCTGCCCTACCCTAAAACCATGGATTGTCTTTTAAAACCTTTTCCACATCTTACCTGTTCTCAAATTGTACCATGACAAAACTTTTAAAACATAAAAAAATAATGTGTTTTATAGTCCATCAAAAATGTACCCACTCATACAAATCGTAAGCTTTTGGTCAAAATAACCAAAATCTATTAACACACAAATTATTGTTGAGGATTTTAAATAATCATGATAAAGTTGTATCTCTGGGGTTTTGAGGTCCATTTATGAAACCTTGTCTGTTTGCTCTACAATGTACGGGACTGGTAGATTTTGAAATGGATCTACTTATGTGGCTACCTTCCCTTCAAGCACATCTTTGAATGAAGTGGTGCCATTTTGATTTATGGAACTTCCGGGCATCGTCAGATTTAGTATTATTGTTCCATCTTTTATAACACTAAATGTAATTTTTTTTTTTTCACTATTATCCTCGTAATCCTCACGATCACAATTAGAACTTTCTATGCATAGCGTTATGAGTAATTTCCGATATGAATGGGGGTTACCTTCAGCAAGGGTTTTGGTTCCCCATAAATCTAAGGATGCAAAAGCCTACACTTTGTCCATGAAAGTTCTTGCTTGAGGGTTAGGACCTCCATAAATGAAAAGAAGATTGTGAAGAAGTTAATCAAACATCTCAGGGTTATGAGGGTTACATCAAATGAGACATTGTAATTAACAAAGATACCTTTACCTATAGCAGAGAGCACAAGATGTGTCCTGGAAGAAGCTTTAGGAGAGAAACCCTCTAGATGGCAGAGTAGCTTGTAAAGAAATTGATAAATCAAAGACATAATTAAATAACTGGCTATTGAGATTAAACATAGCCCAGTGAATAACCCATATTTTTCCATGACCCAATTGGCTAACGGAGAAAATTTACCCCTTGCATTGAGTTGCCAAACACATCCTCATGGATCTGCGTCGAGCGAATGGAACAGATTAGCAACACAAACACCCTATCTATAACCATAATCATTCACAAACAATTTCATGCCATCATATTAGAATCAAAATGATCAATGGTTCCATAGTGTCCAACTATCTGTGGCAATGAAAACCAGTTGTAATCATATAAACCTTCTCGATGATTTCATCGATTCTTTTGCAAGTTCGTTAGGGCACTTAATGGATCTAATTAAAACACATACCATATTTTGATCCTTACACATATGTATTATGTTCACCGATAATGAAGTCAACGTATATATATGATATTAATAAGGTTAATACCAAATTGCAATCTTTAAGCATATGGTAATGATATGGTCATGAAGGTATGGGTTTAATATTATGAGTTTAGAATAGAAAAATAAAAATAATATTTTTTTATATGCCTTTACATGTTACAAGTGGTATTAGAGCCATAGGTTCTAGCTATGTAGCCTTGGGCAAGAAATTTATCAATAACCAAATGCTTAAATGCAGAGAGAGGAGCAAAGATATAGTATGAGAAGGGGACAAGGAACTACACCATCTTACCCATAAATGTTTGTATAGTTGGGAGAAAATTCGACAAATGAGAATGTTGTGTTGCTAGAGACTCTTTAATGATAATGAGTAGAAATTATAAACCTGTGTGCTGACAATCAGAGATTGATATTAGAGTAGGAGAGAATCCTGAAAATCCTCTCGAATCGACAAAATCTAAGGGATCCAGATCCTAGTGCAGACAATGGAAACATAGACGAGACAAGGAAACAATAGAGGGGTGCTCCAAAAATTGAGGAAACACGCATGAATAATGATGACGAAGAATCAGGGAATACTTCTAGAGATAGAGGGGCTAAGAATCTAAGAATTTAGTTAGAGGGAGAATTTAGAAAAATAAAAACCCCATTATTTGACGGAGAAGTAGAAGATGCAGTAGAATCTTGGTTGATTAATATGAACTAGTGTTTTCATATATACGAATATGATGATAATTTAATGACTTGACTAGTTGTGTACCAATTGCAATGTAAATCCACCCTTTCGTGGGAAGAGATTAAAACGGATCAAAACATAGATGAGCAGGGGATAACTTGGGATACCTTTGAGAAGTATTTTAAGGATAAATACTTGACAAAAA
The DNA here is from genome assembly GCA_000404065.3 of Pinus taeda. Taxonomy (NCBI): domain Eukaryota; kingdom Viridiplantae; phylum Streptophyta; class Pinopsida; order Pinales; family Pinaceae; genus Pinus; species Pinus taeda. Next base: position 2,855 of record APFE030299775.1, read on the forward strand.
GGCTCTATGATGAGAAGGAGAAGGAATTCAATGACTTGAGGTTAGTACAACAGTCCATGGACAAATTTATCACCAAATTTACATCTTTGTTGCGCTACGTTCGAGACATGCGTGAAGAGAAAGTTAAATGACATTGCTTCCTAAATAGTTTACCTACTCATATGAAGGAACAAATAGAGTTTGACAATACAAAAATAATCGATGAAACTATTCAAAAGGCTCATATCTGCGACACACAAATGTAGCAGAAAGGAGAAGGTAATAAGATCTATCTAGGAAAAATGAGGAAGAAAGGACTTCCAAGAAATTTGAAGGGAAATAGATCAAGTTGAATGATGTGTTAATTAGGATGGATTGGTTGGAAGGACATTAGTCCTTAGTAAATTGCTAGGATAAACCCATCATTTTCCTCACAGAGGAAGGAAATAGACAGGAAATATAGGGTATTAAAAGAAATATTAAATTTCCATCAATAACCACTAACTAGTTCAAGAAATGAGTCTAGAAAGGTTTTCAAATATATGGTGTATAGGTTAGATATCTCAATTAAAAGGATAAATTTTCAGCTTTAGAAGATATACCTATAGTCGAAGAGTTTATAGATGTGTTTCCAGAAGACATACCTTGGTTACCTCCAAAAATAAACATTGATTTTACCATAGAACTTATCCCTAGAGCTTCCTCGATGTCGAAAACAACATACCATATCAGTATTTTTGAGTTGACTGAACTCAAAATGTAGCTACATGAATTACTCAAGAAAGGGTACATCCGACCAAGTGTATCCCCTTGGGGAGCACTCGTACTGTTTGTAAAGAAGAGAGATGGAACGCTGAGACTTTGTATTGACTATAGGAAATTAAACAAGTTAACCATCAAGAATAACTATCATTTTCCTCAAATCGATGACTCGTTTGATCTAGCCAAAGGTGCCACTGTATTCTTTGAAATATATTTGTGATCAGGGTATCATCACATTCGAATTAAAGATGAGGATGTTTGTACAAAAGCATTTAGAACACAATATGGCCATTATGAATTTATCGCGTTACCTTTGGGTTGACTAATGCCCCAACAACCTTTATGAGTTTAATGAATGGGATTTTCCACCACTACTTGGGCAGGTTCATTCTAATTTTCATTGATGATATTTTAATCTACTCAAAAAATGCAGAAGAACATAAGGAGCATCTGAGGATTGTTCTCCAAACCTTAAGAGAAAATAAGCTCTATGCCAAATTCAACAATTGTAACATTTTTAAGCAGAAAATACAATATTTGTGGCATGTGATATCTTCAGAAGGCACTGAAGTTGACCCTAAAAAGATTAGGACTATCCTATATATAGTTGTCCCTAAAAATGTAGGAGAAATTCAATCCTTTATGGGTTTGGGAGGCTATTATCATCGATTTATTGAGGGGTTTTCTATAATTGCTTACCCTGTGACATCTCTATAGAAGAAAGGGAGAGTTTTTAAGTGGATAGCAGAATGTCAACTTAGTTTCAAACAATTGAAACATTTTTTAACATCTGCTCCAATACCAAAAGTTGCTGATCCAGAAAAGGACTTTACTATTTGTATGGATGCTTGCGAGTAATGAGTTGGAGGTGTGTTGATGCAGGACAAGAAAGTGGTGGCTTATGAGTCGAGAAATATTAAAGAGAATTAACAGTGATCTTAGACATACAATATAGAACTTACTGCAGTAGTGCATGCATTGAAAGTGTGGCACCATTATTTGTTGGGAAAAAAATTCTTACTTATGACAGACCATAGAATTCTAACTAATTGATTCAATAACGTTAATTTAAATGCATGCCAAGATCAGTAGACAACATTCCTCAATGAATTTGACTTTGATATAAGACACCTTTAAGGCAATAAAACCAAGTGACCAATGTTTTAAGAAGAAAGGTTTAATGTGTGTATGAAATTCGGTATCACCACATAGACTTTGTCGTGACAGAACAACTAAAGGAAGTTTCCCTTAAGGATCCTGAATATAATTTTTTATGGTGGCAAACTAAGAAAATGTAGGATTTTGGGAAACCTACTGAGTATGGCATAAATGATAGGAAATTTTTTATTTTTAAAGGAAGTGTGTACGTTCCTAATCAGGTAAGATTCAAACAAATGTTGTAAGATGAGTTTCACCGCAGACCTTATGCCGCTCACACAGGTTATCAAAAGTTGTTCTCTGAAATTAAGAAAATATATTTTTGGCTTGGAATGAGGAAGGACATCATGGCATACTTTGTGACGTGTTTATAATGTGATTGTGTTAAAGCTGATCATCAACATCCCGTCGGACAACTTCATCCACTTCCTATACCTGAGTGGACATGGGAAATGATTACACTAGACTTGATAACTAAACTTCCAAAAACTCGGAAGAAGCATGAGTCCATCATGGTGGTGGTGGACAAGTTGAGAAAAACCTCTCATTTTATTCATGTTAAATCTCCCTATAAGGTGGTGGAAATCACAGACATATTTTTGAAGCAAATATTCGAACTACACGGCATGTCGAAAGTAGTAATTTTAGATAGAGATGTGAAATTTACATCTGCATTCCAAAATGCTCTTTTTAGAGGGCTAGGTACTTGGATCCAATTCAGTACCACTTATCAGCCTCAGACGGATGGACAAAAAATGCGGTTCAATCAAGTATTGGAAGATATGTTACGAATGTATGTGATGCAACAACCAACCAAATGGGAAGACTATCTCCTTTTGGCATAACTCAAAAGACAAGATGATCCTAAGACCTAAAATGTAAACAGAAATGGAACAAGAATTAAAGAAAGTTCGACAGAACTTGAAAGGGGCTCAAGATAGACAAAAGGTTTAGGCGAACAAAAAGAGAAGTTTGAAAGAATTCAAAGTCGGAGATCATGTTTATGTCCGGAGAAAACCCAAGAAAAGAACCTTGTAGTGGGATAGTTGTGCTAAATTAGCACCCTGCTACTGTGGCCCTTTTCAAGTCCTAGAAAGGATAGGACCGATAGCTTATGAGCTTGCTCTTCCTCATCACATAAAATTTCATAATGTGTTTCACATGTCACTATTAAAGAAATATGTTTATGACCCCAACCACATTAATAATTGACAAGATGTGAAAGTAATTATGAATGAATTTGAATTATATTATATCCAAGATAGAATGGATAACTAATTGTGATAATGATGTTTTCTACAGGTCGAACCGGATGGGGAATTTTTGGTAGAACCCCTGCTATTCTTGATCATAGAGAAAAAATGTTATGGAAGAAATTTATAACCCACGCTAAAGTGCATTGGAAGCAATTTATCCTAGAGGAAGCTACTTGGGAAGATGAAAGTCTGTTGAGACAATCTTATCCTACTATGTTCCATTGGCTACAGTAGACACCGAGGATGGTGTTCTTCCTAGGGGGAAGATGTAACACCTCCCAAATAACAGCTAGAAATTAATTTATTGTGTTTAAGATTTTAGTAAATAGAACTCAAAAAAGACCAATGACATGTTAGATGAATATTTAAATAGTAAATAATATTTTTTTTTGTAATTATCAAATCTCAAAATTCAAGAAGGGAGACCAAAAATGAATTCCAACCTCTAGACATTTACGAATAGCTAAAGACAGTTACACATTTCTCTCTTGGATATAAAAAAATATCTCAATGGAAAGAAAGGAGTTCAGTCTTGAATTAGAAATAAGGAGAAAGGAAATTTTGTGAAGGAACAACACACTATTAGACAAGAAAATCCAGGGCTGGACCTAGGCTAGTGGATAATCTTAGTGCAGACTAGACTATAGACTTGATGTCTATTACAGATTCAATAGATAATACTAAAAAAATTGTTACCTGATGTCCTAGAGTGGAGCTCGAGAGGAGAAGTGGATGTGATTTCCCTTCTCAAGGTTTGGTGGAGAAGGTCTCACCTTAGTTGAATTCGTGGATTGACATAGATAGATAAGACTTCCATCTTTGCTTGAGTCTAAAGTTATGAGTTCATGAATGAAAATAGATATATGTTTTGTTACTGTATTTAGTAAAATAGGTATAAACCCAAGTGCTTATATTCTACTGAAAAGAGTAGCTTGAGAGTATGATAAATTGTGTAATCTACGGTTAGTATAATCGCAAAACTAAATTATTATAACACAATGAAATTTTAGAAGAGTCTTTTGAAAATATAGATCAACAGATTGTAACTCAGAATATTGCATGAATTCCTAAATTCCATATTACATAGTGTATATTCCCTTATCCCTTTAGATTTCGTGATTGAAGCAACTGGAAAATTGGACTCCAATAGGGAAGAAATGAATGCGTGCTTAACTGTAAATTATAAAAATACAGTTACGAATTCCTGTAGGAAATGTATATATATGCGTCAACATTACACTAAAATTTGGAAGCATTGTATTTGTATAAGCAAAGAGTTTTCATTGTGTTAACAAAAGGGTTAGGACCAAGCTGTCGATTCCACAACCACCCGATCCAATCCCCTGGGAATCTATTAACAAGTAAGTCGAACCCAGAAGTAGAAATTGTCCTACCATTTCTATCTGAAGCATAAGTATTGAAATTAGATACAATCCAATAATTTCATAAAAGAACACACTCTGCAAGAAGCTTAAGTTATTTATCAAGAAGTGGCACAATATAATGAAACAATGGCCTTTTCCTTGGAACGAAAATTGATATATACATAAAACAGTGACAGAGTTATAAATAGAAACCAACGATAATTTAGCATTTTCACAATGGGGAAACATCCATCCATATAAACCAGTTGTGTCCAAATAAATAAAATAGCATAAGTATAAATATTTAATGAAAATGGAAATTGTCTTTTAACCCAGATCTCAGCTGCTGAGAGCATTGAGTTTAGATAAAAAGTAGACTTCAACTGAGGAGGATAAGCCAAATAACATTCATTGAAAGATTGATTACTCAGGAAAACTGAAATATTTAATAAGTTACAGAAAGAAACATTTTTGGGAAGGAAAATGCAAAACCCTCGAAGTGTGTCACAAGAAAATTGTCTCGGAAAATTCCAGTTTTTGACCAAAAACTCTAAAACTTAAAAACCCTCATTTGTATTCACTACAAGCCAATTGGCTATGTTGTAAATGAAACGAAGCTCGTGGTTAGGATATCGAAGGAGTTTGGGAGCCGCCATTCGAAGCCCACTCATATGTAAGCTTGTAAGTTCCAAGAAAACAAAGGTAAGACTCTAAACAAAACCAATAGAGTGCTAGACAAAAAATACACCAATTATGTGCATGGCATTACGAGGAATTTCTTATATGAATGAGGGTTACCTTTATCAAGGGTTTTGGTTCAAAAAATTTAAGGATGCAGAACCCACCATTCTATCCATGAAAATACCTGCTTAAGGGTTACAACCTCCATAAATGAAAAGAAGATCGCGAGGAAGTTAATCGAGCAACTGAGGGTTATGAGGGTTACATCAGATGAGATAATGTAATGAACAAAGATACCTTTACCTATAAAAGGGAGGACGAGTTGTGTGCTAGAAGAAGCTTTAGGAGAGAAACCCTCCAGATGGGAGAGTAGCCAGTAAATAAATTGATGAATCACAGACATAATTAAAGAACTCACTGTTGAGATTGAACATAGCCTCGTGAATAACTTATATTTGTCCACGAAACAATTGGATAATGGTGAAAATTTACCCCTTGCATTGAGTTGTAGAGCTCGTCCTCATGGAGTTGTGTGGAGCAAATGGGGCAAAATAGGAATGTAAACACCCTAGCCAGAACCCTAACCATTCACAAGGAAGTTCATGCCATAGGATTGGAATCAAAACGAAATGGTTCCACAGCGTCCAATTGTCTGTGGGAGTGGAACCTAGATGTAATCTTATAACCCTTCTGAATTCGTCAATCGATTCTTTTGGAGGTTCATTAAAGTGCTTAATGGGTATAATTAAAACACGTACCATATTGTGAAGCTTACACATATGTATCATGTTCATCGATAATGAAGTCAACATATATATATGACAATAATAACATTAATACCATATTGCGATCTTTATGCATATGGTAATGATATGGTTATGAAAGTATGGGTTTAATATTATAATTTTAGAATAGACAAATAGAAAGAAAATAAAGTTATATGCCTTTCCATGTTACATGATCCTTAAGCGAAATTAATGGTTAAGCTTTAATAGCGATTAATTAAACCTTAAATTCTAATTTATAATTAATGATTACATTTTAAAAATGATTTATTTAATGATTAAATTAATAGGATTACTATGAATCCATTAATTTGACTAACATTTAACCAATAGAATTAATTTATTTCATTAATGACGAGTGTACTGGGAATTCCCACCAAAATTGTTAACTGAGGGTGTTAGGTCCCTTATTAATATTGTTGTGCCCCTATTGTCCCCATATTTTTATTACTGTGCCCCATAGAATCCCTCTATTGCTAATTTTGTGGCTTTAAATTATTATTGTTAGATTGACTCGATTATATTGTGACTCCCTAGACTCTTATATATAGAAATGAGGTTTTGTCATTTGAATCATCCAAGAATTGTTAATTTGTCTAATGCAAAGGAGGTTGCCCCCTCGAAGAGGCTGAATTCTAAGACATTGATCTCTCTTTTCTATCTTTTTGTGAGTTGGTTTCATAACATTTGGTATCAGAGCTTTGGATTGTAGGGTTTCGCTGCTCCAAATAGGTCATCGTGGCATTTTCGTTATAACTTTTTTTTACAACGTTTTAGAAGGGAAAAAAACCCCATTTTAGATGAAATCGCACTGAACCTCGGGTCTGAATCTCAAAGATTTTCGCACTATATTTTCGAAGATATGTTCTGAGGAAGTTTGTCTTTTTGCAGACTCCTCAATTACATTCCAAATAGGTGACCTGGGGAAAATCGTCATAACTTTCTCTCTGAGCATTGGATTGGAATTTGTAAGAAGCTACAGAAAGTGGATAGGCTGTAGTTTCTTGTATATATGTTTCAGTACCAAAGGTTGAAACAGTGACACGTGGCACTTCATACAAGTTCGCTCTTCTGGAAAGGTCTATAATCAGGTCATCTTGGGAGATTGTGCATAAATCTTCCTTGGAGAATCCAATTTGGATCAGACTAGTGGCATTGGAAAGAGGATGCAGAGGGGTACTACAGGTCGCAATTTCAAAACTGGATGATCTTAAATTATAGAGATACATCAGATTCAATATGAAGCTCCTACAAAGTGAAAAAAGGTGTGTAGTTGTTTTTTTAATTTTTGCATAAGCTTGGTTTGAAAAATTAGTTTGAAGGAACTCAAAGGGAATAGTAAAGAATTATTTTTGGTAATTGATGCCTCAAGAAAATAAATGCAAACACCTAGGACACAACCAAAAATCTCTATCATGACTCATGAAGAAGAGGAAGAAATGCTGCATGATATATCAAAATTATGAGACCAAGGGCAACAAGTGTCACTTGCACAAAAAGTAACAGAATCTAAGATGAAAG
>APFE030299781.1:2257-31533 GCA_000404065.3 Pinus taeda
AACAACATCCATGTTATCCATATCTGAAGCATAAAAATCACCATGAAACACATATTTATCCATAGAAATCTTCAAATCCTTGTACACTTGAACATCCTCATTATCAACCTGTGTATGTTCAATTTGTTTTGCTGGGACTTGGAATTTCTTTGCTAAGTTGACATTTATAATATTTTGTTTGCAACTTGGATTGATAGACACAATGATTTTCTCCTTCTGAATCAATCCATGAACCTGCAATACCGAGATACCAGCCAAAAATAACCCTTTTGGTTCCTTGGTTTCCTTCTTTCCTGTAAAAGTAACATCTTTGCTAGGCTGTGTGTCTGTCTGTGTGTGCTTATCCACAAGATTTGATTTACGGTCAAAGCACTCTATAAGAGCTTTGGCAAATTCGGTCCAACTCGCAAAAGGTCTATTGCGACGTTGATGCCATTCCGCCCATTGCCTTCGTTCATTGTCCAAGTACATGGTCCCCACTCTCAGCTTAGTCCAATCATCTTGGAGACGATTCAATTTGAAATACTGGTCCATTTGTGCTAGCCATGCGGATGGTTGAGAACTGTCAAATTTATACAACTCCATCGAATTCTGATCTAGGCCCATCATCACCAAAAATATTGGTGAAAAATTGAAATGGTCACAGATCCGTCAATATTGCTCAGAATCTCTATTATAACCTGTTTTTAGAAATGGAACAACCACTCTGCATTTGCCCGTGTGGTAGAAATCTTGATCCAGACACTTGAAATTTCAGATCTGCGCTGCTATTTTCCCGCCGTCACCCAAAATTTCTGAAAAAAGTGCTAATTTTAAATCAGCGATATCTCCCTCATCCGGACTCCGATTCGCCTGATTTTTTTTTTGCAATTGTGTGTTTTTTCACAATGATTTCATATCTGCAATTAGATCTTGTAGATCATGCACCAGGACGTCTAGATCTGCGCCGCAAATTCGCTTCCCTGAAAAATTATCTGCAACCCTACTGATTTTTAAATCAGCGATATCTCCTTCATCCGGACTCCGATTTGACCGAATTTTTTTTTGAAATCGGATATTTTTTCACAAAGAATATAGATCTGTAATCAGATTTTTCAGATCTTGAACCAAAACGTACATATCTGATCTGCAAACTCGCCGCCCCTGAAATCCTGCAAAAATGAAAAAAAAATCTCCACTTTGTGCCCAAGAAAGTGCTCTGATACCACTTGTTGTGGCTTTGATACCACTTGTTGTAAATCTAACCCAGAATATTATAGATCTGATATGGAAATATAAGATAATGTAAATAAACCCAGAAATAAATAGATAGAAATGCTTCTTTATTATCAAACCCTTAAGGTAGAGCAACACCATACATTCACTCCTTAAGGAAGGAGAATACTCCACAAGCCATATGCTTGTTCATACAAGAATACTTCTCTTCATGTCCCTCCATGTGGAGTCTCTAGCCTCTATATAGGCCTCATACATACAATACCATGCATCATTACCATGGTTTACTCATACCATCAACTAATACCATGGGCCATTACATTATTATTAACTACTTGTGGTCCCTTACATGACATGGGTTAACCACCTTATTTATTACTATGGCCCATCCCATTATTACATTATTACCTTGGGTACCTCCTTCGGTACCCCATATTACCCCCCCTAGGTACATAACACCTCTTAACTGACTTCATCTTCCACACTTTCTCAACTTCCTCTTTACAATTTGTTCTTAGCTGAACTCCACTAACATATGTCTAATGTACATTCTCCCTTACCAAAGAAATTATGAAATTTTTGTCCAATTCTTTTTCACCTCTGTCATTTACAAACTGTTGCTTGTACTCTACAACTTCCCTTTCATTATCATTAAAGATAATCTTTCCCTTTATCTTATCAGGTTCATCTAATAACTTTTCCAATAATTTGAATCTTCTCTCATCTCCAATAAGCATATCATTTGCATATGACTCCTCTTTCCTATATAAAACCGAATTTCTGCCATAATTATCAGATTTAAAGTTACTATGGATTTCTGTCTCCACAAATAATTTTGCCATCAAGTCCTTATGTTGATCCTCTGCAAAATATATAAAACTGTCAATAAATTTCATTTGAGCACTTTACTGTTCATTACAGAATATTCCCTCTTTTGACACAACAATGTCATTCAACAATTCAAGAATTAAATTCTCCTGAAATATATTATTGTGAAGTATCCATTCACCTTTTGTACAACTAATTAATTTTGTTTCATCTTCACCTACAACAAAAACAAAATTCTGGTTTTCGAAAGCTTCTTTATGGTTTACAGATTCATAAAAATAATCCACTTTAAAATCACAAAATCCTTGAACTTTTGTATTTGTCAACATCATCATACATTCCTTCATATTTTCCACACAGTCTGCATCTTCTACCGAAGATATTTCATTCTAGTTATCATCACAAATTTCCATTTGTTTGTCTTCATCTTCCTTAATCATGACAATTTCCCTGTCAATACCATCATTGTTAGATCTCAGACTTTTGTGATCCATATCGATAATTAGTGTGTCTTCCAGATTAATCACATGTTATAGAATGGGTCTACGTTTCGACCAACTAATGTGGTTCATCCTCAGGACAGATGGTGAGAAAAACAGTCTTAACAAAAGATTAAATAGCAGAGAAGCATCCGAGTCTTGAGATAGCCATTAGGAACTAGCTGTTAAGGGGTTAAGTAATAGTTAAGGGAAAAAAGATATTAAAAAATTAGTTAAATTTTAAATTATATCTTAATTTTAGTTTATAATATATTCCAAAAATATTAATAATAATAAGATTAAAAATAATAACCTTAAAAATATTAAAATAAATAAAAATAATAACCTTAATAGTAATAAATAATAATAATAATAATAAAATAATAAAATAATAAACAAATACCTAAAGAATATTAAGATAAATAAAAACAAATAATAATACCCTTACATTATATATATATTATATATATATAATAATATATAATATATATATATATTATATATATATTATATATATATTTATATAAAACAACATTATATAAAACCTAAAAAATAATAAAACAATAATAATAACATTAATGGTAATAAAAATATAATCATAATAATACTAAAGATAACTAAATAAATAATAATAATAAAAACCTAAAAAATTTTAATAAAAAAATAAAATAAAAAAATCACGAAGAGAGGGCAGGAATCTAGCTCCTACTTAATTTCCAACCATCATCTCGATTTAGGTTGATAGATTGCTTCTCAATCTCAATGGCTTATCTAAGTTTCCGATGATGGAAATGACCAACCCTAGTGATGACCTGAGAATTCTCAATGCACACATGGTGTTTTGATTTTGCAACATGTTCAGCTAAGGCAGAGGAATGAGAGCGATTATGTCTAATGTCTGTCGCATGCTCTTGGATTCTCTGGTTTATGGAACGACCCGTCTCACCTATGTAGGAAATCCCACATGACCAAGGAATGGAGTAAACCCCTTTCATATCTTTGGGGTCAATTGGGTCTTTGACCGACCTAAGAGAATTTCTAATGGTATTAAGGGGTTTGAAAGACATGGAAATTTTATTCTTTTTTAGAATATGAGCAATCCTATCAGTGGTCCCCTGGATGAAGGGAAGTGCCACATTGGAAATGGGGTCATCTCGAGATGGCTTGACACGAGATTCTTTACATGCTTTTTGAAACGCTCTGAGGCCCATATGTCTGTTGTAGCCATTATTTTCAAAAACTTTCAAAAGATGAGATTTTTCTTCTTCTAAGTGATTCTCATCAGAAATCCTAAGGGCGCGAGTGGAAAGAGTGTTAAGCACTCCTACCTTCTGGGCAGGAAAATGATGAGAAAAGACGTGAAGATATTGTTCTATGTGTGTTTCTTTGTGCAAAACTTGGTGAGAAACAGTACCATCATCATTACAAGAGAGAAGAATGTCAAGAAAAGGGAGGCTCCCATTAACTTCAACTTCCATCGTGAACTTGACGAATTTAGATTGGGAATAGAGGTGGTTTAGAAAAAGATCCAACTTCTCACGACCATGGGACCAAACGACACATGTGTCATCGACAAATGTTTTCCATTTTTTGGGGCGGAAAAGAGCAAAGGCCAAAGCTTTGGTCTTGAAATCTTACATGAATAAGTTGGCTACTATGGGAGAGAGGGGGGAACCCATCGCCACCCCACAAGTTTGCTCAAAGAACTCACCTTGGAAGCTGAAAAACGTGGAGGTAAGGCAAAGACCTACTAAAGAGGTTGTGTCGTCATCAGTAATCTGATTAATGACTTCGATAGCCTCTTGAACAGGGATTTTCGTGAAAAGGGAAACAACATCGAAGCTAACTAACAAATCACAGGGTCAAGCCTCATTTCTTTTACTTCTTTGATAAATGAGGCAGAGTCTTTGACAAAAGACTCAGTGCGACCAACAAGAGGTTTGAGCGTGCGAGCCAAGAATTTGGCAAGAAGATAAGAGGGACCACCTATCGTGTTAACAATAGGTCTCAAGGGGACCCCGGGTTTATGGACCTTCGGGAGGCCATAAATCCTGGGGGTAAGAGGATTTCTTTCAATCAACTTCTTACTAAAAGGATTAAGAGTCTTATTATACTTTATGGTAAACGTGATTTCCTTGGAATTCATCAAATTCACGATGGAAGTTGAAGTTAATGGGAGCCTCCCTTTTTTTGACATTCTTCTCTCCCGTAATGATGATGGTATTGTTTCTCACCAAGTTTTCCACAGAGAAACGCACACAGAACAGTATCTTCACACCTCTTCTCATCATTTTCCTACCCAGAAGGTAGGAGTGCTTAACACTCTTGCCACTCGCACCCTTAGGATTTCGAATGAGAATCAATTAGAAGAAGAAAAACCTCATCTTCTAAAAGTTTTTGAAAATAATGGCTACAGCAGACACCTCGGCCTCAGAGCGTTTCAAAGGGCCTGTAAAGAATCTCGTGTCAAGCCATCTCGTGATGACCCCATTTCCAATGTGGAACTTCCCTTTATCCAGGGGGCCACTAATAGGATTTCTCATATTCTAAAAAAGAATAAAATTTTTGCGTCTTTTAAACCCCTTAATACCATTAGAAATTCTCTTAAGTTGGTCAAAGACCCGATTGACCCCAAAGATGTGAAAGGGGTTTACTCCATTCCTTGGTCATGTGGGATTCCCTACATAGGTGAGACGCATCGTTCCATAAACCAGAGAATCCAAGAGCATGCAACAGACATTAGACGTAATCGCTCTCATTCCTCTGCGTTAGCTGAACATGCTACAAAATTAAAGCACGATGTGTGCATTGAGAATTCTCAGGTCATCCCTAGGGTTGATCATTTCCATCATCGGAAACTTAGAGAAGCCATTGAGACTGAGAAGCAATCTATCAACCTCAATCGAGATGATGGTTGGAAATTAAGCAGGAGCTGGATTCCTGCCCTCTCTTCATAATTTTGTTTTTTTTTTTTAAGATTATTATTGTTTTTTATTTATTATTTAAAATTTTAAGGTTTTTATTATTAATTACTTTTATATTATTATTTATTTAGTTATCTTTAGTATTATTACGATTATTGTTCTTATTGCCATTATTGTTATTATTATTTGTTTTTTTGTTTTTTTAGGTTTTTATTATTATTGTTTATTTTTATTTTTTATTTTTTTTTTAGGGTATTATTATTTGTTTTTATTTTATATTATTTGTTTTTATTATCTTAATATTCTTTAGGTTATTTTTTTTATTATTTATTATTCTATTATATTTTTTTTTATTACCATTAAGGTTATTATTTTTTATTTTATTATTATTTATTTATTTAAGTATTTTTTAAGGTTATTATTTTAATCTTATTATTATTTTATTATATATTTATTTATATTTTTGGAATTTTATTATTATATACTAAAATTAAGATATAATTTAAAATTTAACTAAGTTTTTAATATTTTTTTTCCCTTAACTATTACTTAACCCCTTAATAGCTAGTTTTTAATAGCTAGTTCCTAACGGCTATCTTAAGACCCGGATGCTTCTCTGCTATTTAATATTTTGTTAAAATTGTTTTTCCCACCATTTGTCTTGAGATGAACCACATTAGTTGATTCGAAACGTCGACCCATTCTATAACATGTGATTAATCCGGAAGACACACTAATTATCAATACCATCATTCTCAAAAGTATTAAATACATGCTCAAAATATCCTTCTATTTCAACTATTTCCTCAAACAATTTCACTTCTTCATCAACATGCATAAGCACATTATCCAATTGTTGTTCATCACCTGTCAAACCTGAAAATATACACATCGTGTAAGTTTCAAAAATACAAGGCTCTTCATCTGAATTCTCATTAACCAGACCTTCATGCTCCTTTGAACTATTTGGATAGTTCACTAAGTTATTGAGAAATTCTTCCTCAACATCTCTGATTTCCTTTTCATCAAAGAAAACTTCTGGGACTGAAACTTCTTGACTTTGCTTGACAATTTCAACATAAGTCTGCATAACATCCCCTTGTCCTTCACAATTTTCTCCAACACTCAGTTTATCCAAATAAGACAACAATGTCTCCTTCTCTTCTATGATAAGACTTTGATCTTTCAAATATTTCCTTGACTTAACTTCTTCAGCTAAGTCCTTTGTGTCAGCTTCGCTTCTCTTCACTTCACAACCCTGCAATGCATTAGCTTCTCTCCCTCTGTCCATTTTCCAATGGTTTTCTATCCATGTTAATATTCCTTCTAACATGATCCAATAAGTTTTCACTAAGAGAAGAACAACCATTTACTCATACCTTCTAATTTTCTCCACCAATCGAAGTCTTGAAAGTCTTCCTGCATCTCCTTTTCTATTTTTCTTGTCTCTGCCCCTTTCCCAGAGTCAATTTCATTTGGTTGCATACCTACAACTTTACATTCACACAAATAATTAATCCCAAAATTATGAAATTCTCTTTCCTTTGAAGATGCTACCAACACCTTTCTCTCATGCTAATCTATATAGATCATCTCTTCATCACTATCATCATTGAGATCATGTCTCCTTCCCCAAGGAGAGATCCTTTCTCGAGTTCACAAATGTATTCTACTCCTTCATCCTCAACTTTTCGAAGCATTAATTTCTCAGCAAACAATTCTCTGACAGGCCACTTAACTCGTTTCCCCACATAAATTCCTTGTTCCAAATCTTCTCTGATTCCTTTATGTACCAGCATCGTCAAATGATTGAGTTTTGCCTTCATCTCAGCCAACTCTATGTCCATTTCTTCTTTACTCATTCTTTTGAGTCCAACTGCCTTGGCACTTATTTTTTATGTCTGTGACTTTCCTCTGTACCCCTGTTATGACTGTCAATAGTCAATTCCATTTCTTCCTCTGGTGAAATTTCCTTGTTCACTGGTGAACTGCAACTAGCCCTTTCTTTCATCTCTAGCAAGTCTCCTTCATGCCTCACCAAACTTTTCTGAGTTTAGCCTTTTGGCATCTATTGGTTCTTTCCTCGAGCCTTTCACTGACTAGCAACTCTATCCAGCACCCCTCTTGCTGGAATTGTTATCTTTAAGACAAGTCTACCCACAATCACAATTGTGGAGCTGCCTCAACAACTTCTACCCAACCGCAGTTGGAAGTTGTTCTCAACTTCTCTTGAACACTCCTTGCTCTAGGCTGCTGCAACTTCAATTGCTCACTTCCTTCTTTCATTCAGTAATTTCATTTATTGTTGGGTACTGTCACCTTTACTCATCTGAGAGTTCTTGCTTCATCTTCTTTATCATAGCACATCTTCTATGATGTTGATACAATTCATTCTTCCTTCCAGCAATTCCGCTGCTTCCATTGACATGTACAATCTTATCTCAAGATACATCAAAGTACCTTTCAAACCTGCCAATTTTCCTTCAAAGATGTCTTAAAATTAATTCCCAATCCATCAGTTAAATCCTTGCCAAATGATTCATCTGTTAACTATTTCATTTAAACTTCTCCATTCAAAACATTCCATACAGTCAGCAACTATTCTTCATCTTACTATTAAGATTCAATTTGAAATTCACCTATATTTAAAAATTCATGCCACAATACAAATTCCTTCTGATAATCTGTTGTAAGCAAATCATGTCTTGCTTCTACGAATTCCAAAATTCGTTCCTTGTAGTGGTTCTTCTTTCAGCCCTATTAAACCCAATATTTGTTCTTTCAACCATCAATATCATTGTCTTCAACAATACTTTAAACAATCCTTAATCATTAAAATTCTTCAAATCATTTAAATGATTTCAGTCATAGCAATCAACTCTTCTATTTGACTTTAAATTCAAAACCTTCTACTTCAATTTTGCTTTCAAATCAAACCAATCATTCAATCAATTTACATGGAAACTTCATTTTTCTGAAAGGAAATTTTCAATCCCTTGTTTTTCTCCAAACATCCAAACAAATCTCTCTGCTGACAGAGGATTCACCTTTTCCCTGTTCTGATCTCAGCGTCTTTTGCATTAAATTCTTTTGAGCTTTGATTTTGCTTTGATTGTTCTAACATGTAGATATCTCCAATCTTTAACATTATTGTACTTCTATGCAGAATCCCTTTCTGCTCTGATACCAAAAATGATGCCAAGATACTAACATCCTTTAAAAATCCCATGTGGACCTATGGGTCATGCCTACATAACCTCCAAAGTGAAGCAAGGTTACACCCTTTCATAACTTTGGAATTAAAACTAATTAAATCCATGTTCACTTAACTTAATAAAATCCCATCAAATTATCGGAACCCAAAACAATAGAAAACCCGACTATACACTCGATCAACAAAAAATATATATATAACCTATCAACGAGCCTGGTCCCACTTCGACCGCATCTGACCAGATCTCAAATATATTTAACCCGCGTTGATAACATATCAGGTCCGACTTTTCCACAAATATTATCGCGCTAACTCTCCACTGTTGATCTTACCTTTCAATCCGACGATTGTTGGTTCACCCGATCAACAAAAATAATCGGTGATCCTCCACTGTTGAACAAGGCACATTTGATCCAACGGTCAACAATGATATCGGACAAGAATCTTGCGTGACGTTTACCTACCCTTACAGAGCCGATAAGGAATATAAATCCTTGATGTATAGATTTTCGGGTCCGTTTTTTAAATTAAAGTTCAATCACTCTATGACGCGATATCTGTTGGATATAAGAGGCCATCAAATCTATGGTTTGCGAGACTTCAACTAGCACATGGTTTAAAAATGGGCTTAAACCCCGTAATCGACTGTGACCTAAGAGTTTGAATATGACATTGACGCTAGGAGAAAGTACGGGGCTTCAACCATGATCAAGAAATACGTACCCTCTTACCCCCACAGCTGCTGATCACCATCGGATTTGTCAGCCAACGGACGGTCCTGACTAATTTTGGGTTTCTTCACAAATTATGAGTCAATTCAGTGTTTTGATGTTTCAGTTCTGTTTCCTGTATTAAACCGCATGCACATTCATTAGAGAACACTTACGATCTTCTCACAACCAGATCATCATTGATCAAACCTGTGATCAATGATGATTCATTCCTTCATTCAATTTTTGTCTACTAATCTGGTAGGGATAATCCACATCAAACAGTTCTCTACGTTATATACAAAACACACACTCTTATCCTATATTCTGAGCATCAACAAACACAATAATTCTCAGATCCTCAATCCAGAGACTAAAAGTTATAAACACACTCAATACTAAATTACATAAAGAAATACACAAACCACACTGTATTCATATTGATAAATATTTACAGAAGAAACAGTCACACTCGACTATTTCAGTTCTGCTCTCGCTCATCCATCCTATCTTTCCATCTGCATCTAACCCCTCACTCATTCCAAAAGATTACAATTTATACAAAATGCGGATTCAAGAACCCATTTAGTTCAAATCCAGAAATCTCTCATTCTTCCCTAAAGAATCTCTTCACTCCACTCTTTTCTCAAACAAATGCTAATTTAAGCTTTCAAATCCCTCATATCCTATTCAAACCAGATAATCTAACTACATGACCTGATCTCCACACTGGGAGAATCAATCAGCTACTTATACTCTTTTTTGTTTAGATTTTGACAACAAATAAAACACTCTCATACATTTAAATAAATAAAAGTAATTAATCTCTTGTCTTCCAAACCTTTGTTAGCCACAACATGTGATCATACCATCAAATTGTTGACTAGGTCTAAATGCTCCTACATCATCAATTTATCAAAGAAACCCCTTCCTCTTCTATACAAGTGAGACAATCACAAATCCTTAAACTCGAAGAAGAAAGGGAAAAGGCCAAAATCACACATGCACATCATCAACAGTTAGTCAAATCTTATTTTGATGCAAATTCTGTAAGTTCAAAATCCTTCCAACTCGGAGACTTGGTTTTGAAATGGGATAAATCACATGAGGAAAAAGGTAAACATACCAAGTTCCAAAGAATGTGGTTTGGGCCATTTCAGATTGTGGAACAAGTAGGCCCATCAACCTTTTTATTGCAAGATCTATCAGGTAAGAGAGATTCTTTGCCTGTTAATGGGCAAATCCTGAAAAAAAAAAAATAAATAAATAAATAAATAAATAAAAAATTGTTTTTCATAGAAGATAACCTCTTCTATTCATTGTATATTATTGCTTTTACTTTTAGGAAAATAAAAATTCAATAACATTTACTTTTGGCCTTTATAATAATAGACTCTTTTATATTTTGAATTTTCACTTGTATAAGTAGAGATTGTTAAGAAGATAACTTTTGCATTCGAAACATAAGCTAAGTTATATCTCTTTGACATTGCTTGTCCTCTACTAAAATTAGTTATCCTTTGATGAAACTCAACTTTGTAAAATAACCTTTGTTCTACCATCAGTTAAGAAAAGTATCTATAACAAAGCAAGGACTCTCTACAGAAAAGCATCTTTAACTCTATAATTGTCATCCAGAACATCTTAAGAAGTCAATGATTCTCCCCATCTAGTAAGCTTTCATTTTTTTAGAGTGTAATTCTAAAATAAGCTTAAACTTAAAGGATAAGAGGTCTCGTCAAGAGCCAAATTACCATTTTCATTGGGAAATAACTAGCTGACATTACCAATACTACATATCAAAACAGGGTAATGGCTTGAGATTGTATCAATGAAAAGACAAGGGGTCTCATCAAGAGTCAGCTTGTTCAGTTAAGTTACAACCAGTGAATGACATTGTCAATTTTGGTCACCAAACCAAGACAATGGCCTTTAAGGAGAAAAATGAAAATTTTAAAGAAAAGAGAATTGTTAAGAAAAAAGAAAAGAAAGTAAGTATATGAATCTGAACTTATCTTTAAAAATTTGCATTCTTAACTAGATGGGATACTGAATCATTGTTGGTTAAAAGGTAACCCTGTCGAGGCTATGAATGCCTGCTGGCAACAGAGGCTCTACCTATGACAATTGAGTACACCTAAACGCTGATTTGTGAGAGTCCCCCTGTTTTTATCTTTAAAACCCAGTAATGGCTGATGTAGACAAAGTAATTTTCATATTGAAGAGAATAATCAAAAGGATAATAATTAAGTAGATTTTGTTTTTATTATTCAGAGAAATGTTACTTATCTTATATTTCATGTATTTTATTTTCTGAACTACTTTTATTTTGGAAGTTTTTACAAATTTCAAAAAATTGTCAAAGATAACTGGTTCTTCCAGTGAATCACCAATTGTTGTGCTATTCAACAACCCTCCCATTTATTAATATAATAGCTAATATTCTATCAATAAATGGGGACCCTTAAAAAATCCTTCCAAAAAACAAATTTAGCATTTAGACACTTTCTTTTAAATTTTTGGAATAAAACAAGATATCAAGTCAAAAGCCAAATTAATAACCAAAACACGTGAAATGCGATGTAAAGGAATCATCATGCTTAACCTAGATATCATTAGGATTTTCATTAAAAACTAGGTCTTGAGGCATTTCCTCTCGAAATAAAGCTTGTATCGCATATCGCAATTCACAAAGGGCACACCCTCACCAAGTATGTCGAATCATGTGAAATGTGATATTGCGATGCAACGGTTAACCTTATCGCATCGCATCAAAAATACTGAAGAAAGGTTTGAAATCTTACAAACCACGCGATGTTGCGAAATGCGATAAAAGTTTGGACCCGATTGGAGCCTATGTTATAAAGTAACACTTAAGTCTGTTACACAAATAAAAAAAACGCTTTATAAGGTAAATCATGTTAAACAAGCTACACTTTAAAAAACAATAAAGAACGTCCTGCATCTCGCATCCCGCAGAAACCAAAGGAACTTTGAATAAAGCGCACAATTAAAATGTGATAACGCGATTTACTATATATTATCGCAACCACAAAATCAGAATTTTCGCAAAACAAAGCTCGCAACCTTAAAAAGTTGTATTCTTCTTTTACGATGTAGAACATTAATGAGCAATAAAGGTAGCGATAACAAATGATTATTGGGCATTTAACATGGGTTAATGGCATTTATGTTTGAAAAGCGGCTCGACGTGATATGATATATTTTCATCTGTGTTTAACTAAAACTCCGTTCTTGTCACCTTTTCAAGGTTATCTGTATCATTCATTCTTATTTCATTCTCGCTTGTGTCTATCCGATAGCTTCTGCTTTTCTCCATTTCAGGAAAAATCCGCAACAAGAATCGTTAGGATCAATGGTGAAGAAGGGAAAGGCAGTCGCATCTGAAAAGTCAGAAATGATTCCTTTATTCTCTGATACAACGTGCAGTAGAGACGGAGGAACTTCAACATGGGAAGCCATGTATTATTTGTTAGAAAAAGAAACACCAAGGCCTCTGGTAGCAAAGGCCATAGCCAATGCTCATATTTCCTCCGACGCCTCTTACTTCGAGACAACATGCTCATTTCTATACCGCATAGACGCAAGGCCGAAGATAATCCCATACATAGATATGGTCAAGTGGATAATTGATGTGGTGGACATCTCAGACAGAGAGTTCAAGAATATCAGGCATGAGGTTATGGGATCTTTTTCAGCAGACAGCCTACGACTTATGTACAATCTACCAAAGCCACAAAAGCTCTACAATAAACAGTTCCTCGAGAAATTTGCTAAGGAGAATGAAGACCCAGTAGACGTTACGCAGGCCTGGACAGAAAACGAAAGCAAGATCAAACGAGATAAGATGGGTATGTATTCTATGGCAGCTATTTCTCCCATTTATAGTTTTGCAGCAGCCATGCTATGTAGATTGTTTGGTTAGCTCGATAGTACCAAATTTTCCCCATAGTGGCTACCATTAATAGAAGCAGTTATGAACTCAACAAAAATGAATTGGGCTCAAATTTTGTCTGATAATTTGGTCAAAGCCATTATGGAGTATAAGAGAAAGAGGAGTCCCTCTTTAAGGCTTTATCCCCCATTTTTCATGAGTGCCTTGCAATGGACACAATTTTTTTTAGCTCTAAATTTCCTATTATGGGATGGAAGTGGACTATGCAAGACCCACTTCCTATCCATGTGTACCATAAGAGTTTGTGGGAGTCTCAGTTTCACCCCCATTTTTATAATATTTTTCAAGGAGTTATGCTGCCATCCATAAACAAGTCTACAACACAACCGCCCCTAGGTTTTCCAAAGAAGTTGAAGTGGATATTATGCCTGTAGCTAGATGGTTTTGGGAGGAGACATTTACCTATATCAGAGTATTTGGGAGCATTTCTTCCCACATGTCCTCCCATACTATGTCCCTGACAAGTTAATGGCCAAGGAGATAGCCTACCAAACGACAAGGGAAGGTGGCATGATAAAAGGGTTGAAAGAACAGAATAAGGCCATTTGGCCTACATTTCCATTGCAATGTGGTGCGTTTGCACTACATGATTTTGGACATGCATGCAAAGAGGCAGAGATTATGAAATCTCTGAAATTAGCTACATTCCCAGGAAGGTAGTATGACCCAAATGGCACTGTTAAGGACTTCAATACTATGGTGAAAGTGAAACCATTCATCCAATGAGGAAGACGCCTTCGATGACCTCTTCCTACAAAAAGAAACATTTTCAGATGTGACGCATATGGCATCACTACTTTTTGCCCCAGATGATGTTGAAGCTTTTCATGTGTACAGAAAGAGGAGATTAAAGAAGGTCCCATTGGACCTACTACAGATTGAACCAATGAGCGAGCCAACTCCCAGTGTAAGCTTGGAGGACAGCTCCAAAGAAAATTCCGAAGAAAAGACCCAAGAGAGATCTACTCATGAGTTAGAGCACTCAGAGCAGCAGTCTCAAAATGGAGGAGGCAATAAAAATAAAGAGTCCAAAAGGGACAGAGTTGGAACTACAAAAAAAATAGTCGAGCAAACCTCGGCAAAGAAACAGGCAGAAATTCACTCTATTTCCACTCTTTCAGCAAAACCCCCAGTTATTGATATGGAGAAGGAATGGGAGAATTTCAACAAGAAGCTTCATACAAATGAACAAACATATGAGATGCAGACTCCATAGCACAAGTCAAATCAACAAATAACAGTGGAGAAAATTGTAAGCACTCAAGATGTTGAGCTCATTCCTGCTACCCCCGGTTCAGAAATTATTTTGAGAATTGAGGAAGTTCCTCCATTAGATGTGTTTTATAGCCCTGCTCACAAAGTTGTCATTAAGATACAGAGGAAGAAGAGGAAGCTAGATGTTGCAGTTATTATGCCCATCGACAATGAACCAATGGACATTGTATGGAAAGACTCAGCCATGGATCCATCTGAAAACCTCACAAGATTGTCACAATTTGCAAGAGCCTGTGCTACGACAACTATTGACAAAGTAACAAAGGTCCAAATGTTGTTTAGAGAAAAGGAACAAAAGATTATGTTGTTGGAACAACAATTAGCTCAGGAGAAATCCAATCAACAAGCAGAATTATAAGTAGCCTAGCTCCAACAGGTTTGAACAGATGAAAATACAACATCAGGCTAGCCTAACAGAAAGAGATGCGCGGATACAAGCCATGACAGATAAGTATAAAGACAATCCGCAAATCGATGAGTTCATAAAGGAAGAACTCAGTTTTAACTCCCAACTAATGCAGCAAAAGGAAGTTCTATGCCAGAAAATCTCACAAATAAGTTGTTATTGCGAGATTAGTGATAAGCTAACAAGCCAAGTTGTCGACATGAGACTTGAGTATGATGAAATCCATAAAAGGGTTTCTAACTTTATCACCTAGCAAGAATCAGAAGAAGGGAGAAAGGATGATTTTCCAAAGCTAGAGGAGTCACATAAAGACATCTTGTTCATAGATTGGGATTCATGGCTCAAGCAAGCAAAAAGGGAAACGACGGTCGTGGCGGAAGCAAAAAACAACATCATAGAAGCCATCAACGAAAATCTGCATGGCGCCAACCTGGTTGCAGAATCTATACCAGGATTTCTTCCAAATGCCAAACAGTTAGAGCACCAGTGGAGGTAGGCAGAAAAATTAAAGGAGGAGGTGATTAGACAAATGGGCAAGCTAAACTGGGAAGCATACTGGCAGTTCTTAGTGAAACCATACAGCCAGTGGATGACCTTGCAATTCTTAACTACCTCCACACAAAAAATGGTGCCAGCGTTGACAGACGCTATATTTGGTGGGTAGTTGAAATCTGTGATCGACCAACTGACACAGCTCAAGCTTATGATAGATATTTGCAATCTCAAAGATCAAATGAAAAGGAGTTAGTCACTTAGTTTATTTTTATTTTTTGTTTTATTTTTGCATAATTTAAGGCAGGTCGTTTAAACCTCCTCAACTATTTTGTAATAATCTATTTTAGGACTTATAGTTTAGTATTTAAACCCCTCTCATGCATTTAGATAGGGGTCCAGAAATTTTATTAGAAACATTCTTCAAAACATTCACTTCTTTACCTTGAGGAGGTTTTGATGGAATGAATGGAACAAGATTTATTTTCTCTTAAATGTCTAGCATGCTCTACTAAAATGCACTTTTGTACACTTAGAACATGTTGGATTGATTGGAATTAGGTCAATATTGTTGAAGCACATGAGCAGAACTCGTCATATATGGTACTTTTATCTTATGATCTTGTTTTATTTATGTATCACGCAATAATTCTCCTTTCAATTGTTTTATGTATGAAAGTCTAAATTACAGTTAGCATTTTTGCACTTTTGTATAATGTTGGCTTTGGCTTTATTCTGAATACATGAACGATTTATATGCGATATATCTTTCACAATCATTTTGGATAAATATTTATCCAAACGATTATTGTTAAACAATTTCACTTCTTATTGCACTTGAATGATCTTTATTACCAATTGCTATAGGAAATTGTTGTAGATCGCATACTTTATTTAATTCTCGGGTATATTTATATTCAAATAGTGTTTAAACTAGGATATATGCATGTGTTTAGTAGTTTAGATTAGATTACACTTAGCTTAATTGTTACACAGTAATTTGTCACCATTGGTCACCGTCCCTGTTACCCCTGTTTTCGTACATTGGAGGATACATTCCGGGACCTGTGAGTAGTGACATAGCCTAAAAACACTTGCATTATGTTCCCCTGAGTATGTACTTCATGTTCCCTGAAGACACCTTTTGCAAATTATCCCTGAAAGTGCCCTTTTTCCATTGGCGCAGGTACACAGTGTCTTATCCGCGCCAATCACTGAGATCCTCAAAAAGGGGCGCGCCCATTGGCGCTCTGTCCTAGAACAACACTCGCGCCAACTAAGTTTGGTAATGATTTTTGGCAAACGCGCACCCATATGTTTTTACCTTTCAGATCATGAAGTCTTTTGAGGGAAAAATCTATCTGATAGAGGTCGAGAGTCATCATCTATCCTTGACACCTATCCTCAGTAGCTTTTCAGAGATAATGTCGATCCACAATGGCGTCCTGGTGCATTGAACTTCCTCCCTTCTCCATTTATAAAAGTCTGTCCTCATGCATTAGACAAGCTAGTTCTGGAGTAATGCTAGTTGTGATTGTGCTTGTCTGGAGTGATAGTAAGAGTCTTGAAGCATAGGGAGGTTATGCTACCGGAATCCTGAGAGAGAGAAGGTCTATTGCAAGGCATACATAGCTGCTCGCCCAGCCAGAGAATAGGTTCAACGTCAGAACCTTGGTTGTATCTTTCTTTTCCTATTACTCATTAATAGACGACTATCATTATGGTTCCACTCTTATTTTCTTTATAATGATGATTGAGTTATATCCTTTCTGACCGATATATAGTTGCATCTATTGGATTTTATGCTTGTATTTGTGTCATTCTTTGCATGTGCAGGTGTCTGTTCACAAGGATCGTGGGGATTATGACCAGCCAGAGCAAAGGAACGGAAGCGACGACTCTTCTACAAGTACTAGCGTTGGAATCCAGGTAGGCCCTCATCATCAATCTTTTATTTGTAATTAGGAACCTGCGTGTTAGCATTGTTTGATTGTTGCTAGACCCCATTTGGGCTAGTGGGATCGCCTCTGTCCGCAGAGGGGATTTACCTGTTCAACAGTTTGCCTTCTTCTAGAGAAAAAATAGACTTCTTGGGATTCAAATATAGCCCATATTTTCTACACTTCTCAAAAGTCTTTTTCAGATGTTCCAAATGCTCCTCATCTGATTTAGAGAGAACATTGATATCATCCAAGTATATCACTACAAACTTATCACCCACAAATGCAATGTCCATAGCTCTTTGGAACATCACACCTGCATTCATTAGCCCAAAGGGCATCCAAGCATACATGAAGGTTCCCCAAGGGATTGTAAATAAAGTCTTCTTTTGATCTTATTTATCAACAACTACCTGATTTTACTTGAAGAAACCATCTACCATTGACATTCTCAATGATCTAGATATCTTCTGCAACACATGATCCATTTTAGGTAATGGATATTTATCTTTTAAGGAGGCTCTATTCAAATTCCTAAAATCCACACATAACCTTATCTCTCCATTTTTCTTCATTACAAGTACTAAATTGGCCACCTAATCAGAGTACTAGAGTGGAATTATTATCTTGGCATTAAGAGGCTTCTTAACTTCTTTCTCAATTGATGGTAACAACAAAGGATTGATCTACCTGAGTTTTTGTTTAAATGGTTTAATCCCTTCTTTCAGGGGAATCTTGTGTTGAATTATGTTCACATGATATGTTTTGAGATCCTCATATGACCACGCAAAAAAATCTGTGTACTTCTTAAAAAGCTCAATATATATTTCTTTATAATTAAATGGAATTCCCTTAAACAGTTTGACTAACTTAGGCTCCTTTTGGGTTCCAATATTACAATCCTGGATTTGTTCATCCTATGAAACTTTCTCTGGACCAACAGCTACATCATTAGAATTAAAAAGTATTTCATGAGGGACAATTCCTCTTGGTAGAACATTATATTTCAATTGAATGATCTTTTGATTAGCTATAGAATTTTTAAAATCCCCTACTTATACATTGTTTGTTACTTCATCCCCATCTTGATCAATTTCAGTGCCTTGAAAGTCTTCAATCATTGTCAGGAACTCCTTAATTTGATGGTCATCCTTCAAAACATGCCAGTGTTTTATGTTATCTGGAACTAATGGATTGTACTTCATCTCAACCTCATACCTCAGTCTTAGATTGATAGGAGGTCTGAAGGTACTGGCTGCAATAGCCAAGGAGTATACTAACGTGTTCCCATCTCTTGGAATGAACTATATATTGAAAGCCTCAAAGAAATTCTCAACTAAATCCCAAACTTCATTTCTATATGCCGTAAGTCTAGGGTTTTTTGTTTGATAGTGATTTTTTATCTGCTTTATGATCAATTTTGAATCTCCAAAAGCAGAAATAGACTAAACCCCCATTTTTTTTGTTATCTGAAGAGTAATGATTAAGGATTCATATGCTGCCACATTGTTAGTTGCTTCAAATGCTAATTTAAAGGAAAATGGCATCATATTACCTCCAGGTGTAATCAACAGGAAACCAACACATGTTCCTTCCTTAGAGTAAGCACCATCAAAGAAGCACTTCCATACTCCTTTTGTTTGTAGCTTTGTATTTACACATGCTAAAGTGAACTGCCTCCGATTATCTTCAACCAATTCTACATTGTCACGCAACATAAAACAAGAGAAATCATCCTTGGTTGTACATAGGTGAATTACTTGCTCCATTCTTCGTAATTGTTTTAAAAAACCTTGTTTCTCTATACAACCTTCTCTCTTCCCCACCAAAAACTAGTATAATAGCATAAGTAAAGTCAAATTTCAGCACTCCTCCAAATTTAGCTCCCCAGGACCTAGATAGCAGCATTCCAAACCTAGCAGGGATATCTACCACTACTACATCCATTCCTAAGCTTCTAGTTTGGATCTGAGATAATGACACCACCATATCCTTAATTACACCAAGACACTTGACATGATTTGAATCAAAGAAACATAGGTCTCTATAAGGCTTAGTGACTTGCAAATTCAGCGTCTTCATCACTAACAGTGGCATGAGGTTATGTGAAGCCCCAGAGTCGAGCATACAGTTATGTAAGATAAAGTCATGAATTAATTCCTAAATGCAGATAGGGGGTAATGAAGAATATACCTCCTCCACATGTGGGCCAAAAATAACTGCTAGTTTATCTTCTTATAGATTCACAATGTCATTTATGTTCACATTTTGAGACAAGTTGATAAACTCAACAATCTCCCTTTCGTAAATTGGGGTCTTGACCAACTCTGTGAGAGGTACCTAAATTTTAATCTTCTCCAATTCTTTAGTGAGACTAAATGCATGGAGCTATCTTGCATTCTTTTCTGTTTCTTCTTCACTGTTCTTGATACTTGGAATTTCATCCGGAATGGAATCAATTCTTTCTAAAGGAATTTTATCAGTTTTATTTTAGGAGGACTCAACCTGATGCATCTGAGTCTTATTATTTATACCCTACTGCTGCTTTCCTTTATTTACTTGTTTAGCATGCTATGACTCTAGTGGAGTCACCTTTTGTGAGGGAGCAAGAACTTGCTGCTCACCTTCATTTTCTTGAACTCTAGATCTTTTTCTTGATCTCAAGTCATACTTCTTGTGCAATTCTCCTTGCATAAAATTAGTAAACTACTTCCAATACTCATCAATTTCATTTTCGTCAAAAGTGACATCTGTTTCAACATATTCTTCTTCTTATTCATTACCTAGTTCATATTCATCCCCTACATACATTGTGGAAATATGATCATCATGATCTTTAGAATATTCTTCTGATGCTTCACCAGGATCTGCCTCTGAGTAAAGTGGAGCTTGGACCTAATATTGGTATTTTCTTTCCTTATGCAAAATTTGCAAAGGTTGTCTTCCATATTGGGGATTAAAGCCTCTGTTTTGTTGTACCTGCCTTTGAGAATTTTTGGTTATGCAGGACAAACAGAAAGCATTAGACAGATCAAAGTTTGCTAAAAGAATTATTGATTTTATTAATTCTAAGTCTACTTCAGAGCTAAAGGAGCATGACATTATGGACAGAACACTATGTGCAATAGATTTTAATAAGATGATTGTCATAAAAATTTACAAAAATATTACTGAGAAGAAGATAAATGAGATAACAGAAGTAGTTTCCATGTTTAACATCCTATTTGAGAAAAGAGTTAGAGTTGGGCTTCCCTCTTGCTGGGATTTATAAGGAAACTTGTTGCCATGGAAAACATATGAGACCTTTCTAGTTGAGGCAAAAAGAAAAGTTGACAACTCCCATGAGAAGACAAAAATACTAAAGGGAGAAACTATTGTGAATTATCTTAATAAAGATTTTAAGCTTTTGTGGATGGTGAAGACTTTGTTTATAGACAAGCCTACTTATAGTAGGATTACCGCATGCAGAATGGCACTCAATAAATTGGAAGAAGCACCAAAGTCACATGTACCATTGTGGAGAAAATTCAAAGATTGGATGATAGAGCAGACAAAAGATGCACCAATAGGACCCTTAAGAAACCAATTACTAGGTTGTGGTGAAATTGTACTTAAGACATTAAAATTTTATTATGCATGTCACTTATTTGTATAATGTGTCTTCATTTTGAGGAGTATGAAGAACATGATATTAAACCCTCAATATAGAGTTGATATGAAAGCCCAAAGATGCCATGTGGTGTTGGATATAAATGTTGTGTGAAGAATGATTTGAGAAGTTAAAAGGTAATATGATGTGTTTGATAGAAACTATTAACTTTAACTTAGAAGAAATAGAGATAAACAAGTTTTAAAGATGGGAGCGCTATTTTAAGGAAATTTACTTTTATTTGCAGAAGTAAACAAATACCTACAACTTCATTACCGTATTTAAAGAAAGGAAGAGACAAATGACACATAATAGAGAGATTACAAATCGTACCCAACACTGTATGGAAGACTCCTAATTCTTTCATTAATCATCGATTTATTTAGTACAAAATGTGTATTCTTCATATTCTCCAAAAATCAGACCTTTTTTCTTTGATTTTTCCTCTTTTTATACATCATAGGATAGTTGGTAACTACCAAAATTGTCAAACTACTTAACTACTTTCTAACTTCCTAAAGTAAAAAGTCATTTCTGAACATTATATTGGAGGGTAAAAGACACCTTATATTCCTCAGGAAATAAAATAACATAAAATGGAAAGGAATTAAATTATGATTGGTGATTGCTAGTCACTGTTTGAATCAGTAACTTGAGTAGATGGTCCTGTTGGTGCATATTTTGTCTGCTCTATCGTCCATTCTTTGCATTTTATCCACAATGGTACATCTGACTTTGGTGCTTCTTCCAATTTGTTCAGTGCCATTCTGCATTTAGTAATCCTATTATAAGTAGGCTTGTCTATAAACAAAGTCTTCACTATCCACAAAAGCTTAAAATCTTTATTAAGCTAATTCACAATAGTTTCTCCCTTCATTACTGCTATCTTCTCATGGGCGTTGTCAAATTTGATTTTTGCTTGGACTAGCAAGGTCTCATATGTTTTCCATGGCAGAAAGTTTCCCCGAGCAAGAGGGAAGCCCAGCTCTAACTCTTTTATCAAACAGGATGTTAAACTTGGAAACTACTTCTTTTATCTCATTTATCTTCTTCTCAATAGTATTTCTGTAAATGTTTCTAACAATCATCTTATTAAAATCTATTGCACATAGTGTTTTGTCTGTAATGTCATGCTCCTTTATCTCTGAAGCAGAATTAAAATTAATAAATTCAAACATTCTTTTGGCAAACTTTGATCTGTCTAATGCTTTTTATTTGTCCTGCATAACCACACTTTCCATATCTTTGACAATTGCTTTTTCATCAGACATAATAACAAGGAACTCCCAAATTCTCCTAATAACTACAATAATTTCTTCCCATAAAATCTCCCTAGCCTAAATTAAGGACATATTGCCCTTCATCTTCTCCTTTAGCCTTTTAATTTCCTCTAAAGCCCTTAGAAGGTCTTCTTTGTATTTCTTCGTGTTTTCTTTCTCCATTCTAGCTTCTTCTTCGCTTAGGTTTAAGAGTTTATAGGCTATTTCCATGTCCCTTTGTGCTTTCTTCACATAATTCTAGGCCATCTTTAACTTTGTCCCTGGCTATAATATCTGTGCTTCTGGAACCTCTTTATTGGTTGGCATCACTACTGTGTAGACATGAGTATCCATGTGTTTTTGCAACTTATCCAATGATTATTTTAGTAAAGAAACTTCTTTAGTTTTCTGCAATACATCCTGTAACAACTTCCCCTTTTCATTCTCAACTTCAAATATCCCTACAACCATAGGATGCTCACCTATAGGCAAATTCAACTTCTTCTCTAAAATTGCAATCTCTGACTTAGCAGATTACAAGAATTTCTATATTGCAGGTTGATCATCAGGATTGGCTCCTATTTTAATAATATTTCTCTTTAATTCATCCACCTGGGCATTCAGGGCCCTGGAGTTGGCATTTTCCAAATTTAATTGGTGAATTACTTTATCTAACATTTTCTTTACTTTCATAGCAGCTGCATTTGTCTTATGCAAATCATTGACAATCAATTTCCTAGTCTACATGTGCAAATTGATCTTGTCAAGCAGAGGAAGCTTCTGAGTATCAACAGTCAAATTAACAATTTTGAAATTACTGGGGGATCCAACTAACATCTCAGTAGGATGAGAGAATACAATTTTAAGTTGATTTTTCCCTTATTCCATAGCAGACAATAACTAGGTTTGATAAGGAACAACTTGAGACTTAGCCTAAGCCTCCATATTTGACTTGACTTTCTGGTTTCTCTCACCTATATGGGCAAACATACTTTGTATCAGAGGAACCCGATCATGAACAGGTTCTTTGGAGGATGGAGAAGCTGGTGCACCCTTTGCTTCTCCCAATTGGATTACTAAACTAGGTTGTGATGAAGACATTGCATCCAAAATTTTAGTCCTTTTTGCTGCTTCTAATTCTTCTTCATCAAGATCAATAACATCTTCTCTAGCCATCTTGGTAAATTTTTCTGAAATACTAGGGGTTTCAATCTCTGCCCCTTTGGTGCTCTGTAGACCCCCATTGGCCATTTTATCCATTTCCGATCTATTTTCATGCACAAAGGTTGAATATCCATTCTCTAGCCTTCTCTTTGAAATAATTTGATGAGGGTCATAAGCCCACTCAACCACTTGTAAGAGACACATGTCATTCAATAACTTCTCAACCTCTTGAGCAACCTGTCTAGTGTTCACAATGAAGGGTCCTACTACTTTGGGAAATTTAAATAAATAGCCCTTCTTCATGGGAACAAAATGAACCTGATCCACATTCAAGCTTCGTCTGATAAACTCAAGAGCAAAGAGCCTCATTGGTACAAATTTTAGTAACCTATATGGTTTGATTGCAGCTCCATAAAGCATGATCTCTGCTTTTCCTTCAAATACAAACCAATCTCCACACCTTACAACCTTACTCAATTGAAGTAATTCTTGAGCCTTAGGGAGAAATGTTGGGGGCAAGGTCCCATTCAAGATCTTGTAAGCCATTGGAAGGAATAAGGAAGTGAATTCAAATAGGCCACCATCTCCTAGATCACCCCTTATCAAGTCTGTCCAGAATACCACTGATTGCTTCTTCTTTTTTATGTCAACAATATTTAGTTCCAAACTTGTAAAATGTTCAGAATTCTGGTACATAAATAAATAAGTAATAACTGAAGGAAACTTGAAGGAACCAGTAAGTGATAGAGTCATGAATTGAGTATTAATAGTGTCTACCCAAAATGTTTGAATATCTAGTACTACTTCTAGTTTCATCATCAAAGAGAAAAATCCCAACACTTCTTTATCGACCTGTCTAAATTCCTCCTTCCCCAAAATCTTAGAAATCACATGTAAGATTGGTCTTATATATGTTGCAAAGATGTCTAAAGAAAACACATTTCCATCTAGATAGAATTGTCCAGATTTAGGAGCTAAGAATGAGGTAGCATAAGAAAACTTTTGGGATGACTGATTATCATAATATGAGACCAAGGACTCTTTAGTTAAGGAGGTATAAGTTCCAAATACAGGGTAATTCAAAGCTTGGTGAATTAACAGAGAGGTTACTTGGAAAACATTCTCCCCAGACTAATTCATTACAAAACACTTCTTAGCGTACATTGATGAGGCTAACCCTTGAATGAATTCAGGGAACAAGTGAGTTTTTGAGACAAATGCTACTAAAACACTTGACCTAACCATTTCCATGAATACAGGGGACTTTTTATGGTTTATAATGACTTCTTGATACAAGGAAAGGTGCTTAATTGTACAAAAGGTGTTAGAAATATCATGTTCAATGTCCATTAATGGGGTATGGATGAAAGAGAAGGAACTTACTTGTTTGGCCATGGCATCTGTGAATGGTAGTTGCTGACTCAGAATGCTGAATTAGAGGTGAAGCTACTCAATACCGAAAGAAAATGACTAATGCAATGGGGTTTTTACTTTCATTTTATATATGGTAAGAAAAATGGAGGGGAACTTGCAATTAATGTAATGAATTAATGGAGTGGTAGATGAGGTGACGGGGTATGGTGGGTGAGCTAGACAAAAATGAGTGGGAGTGGTGGGGTGTGGCCCGCTATGGGAGTAGGGAGTGTACGATAGTTCGATCAAGGTTGAAACCCCAGAGCGATCATGGGCCATTGATTTCAGTTAGCCATGTTGACGTCAGTGTCAATTGATGGGGTTGGGCTATAAATTATAACCTGTGCTCCTTGTTCCCTCGCAGAACACTTTACCTGTCTCGCTTGCCGATCTTTGTTTACACTTCGCTGACATGTTCGGATTTAAATGATGGATCAGGCCCACTTAAATAACATCTTAAATGACGCTGTTAGTGTAACAAATACTCTAAAATTTCTAATTTTCTTTTGATTTTCAAAACTTAATATTCCATTTTTTTGAATTTTGAGTAATATTAAAAATGTAAATTTAAATGATAGAATAGGCTAAAACAATATTCATGCATTAGGATTGCATACAAGGACTAGGGTTTTATGATGAACATTAGGCATCAATAATCTAGAGCTATCCATTCTTTATATAGAGCTAGGGTTTCATGGGCATTTTAGCAAGGCTAGGGCATCATGAAGCTAGGGCTTTTCAAAATTTTTGTTCAAATTTATTAATTTCCCTAGGGTTTTCATAATGAGGTTAGGGAAACATCACAAAATGGTTATTCATCCATCACAAGGGTTAAGCCATTTTCCATCTCCAACAAGTCCATATTGACATCAATGACAACTTTGACCAACAATATCCTCCTTTGTCATTGATGGAAATATTCTTTCCCTTTCAACATTCTCTGCCCCTTTGATGTCAATGGAAAATGGGGTGTTCAATTACTCCCCCTAGCAATATACTTCTTGAAATGCTCCTCTATTGTATTTTATTCCTTTCTTCATCAATGATACTTATCCATTGTTGCTCCCCCTATCATAGTGCTCCTTCTTCTTATGTTTATCTTTGCAACTCCCTCTATCATTATGATTTTGTTTAATGGAATTACTCCCCCTAAGCCTTTGCATGCTTTCATGGAAACGGATGAGGTAGATGATAGTCCAACTCACCCTGCCTGCATAAATTCCTATAGCTCTTCTTTTTCCTCAAAAAAAGAAAGATTGTTGCCTTTTGATCAAGTGGAAGTCATATTCAACAATGGATGTGTAGTTAAGACACAATATCATTATTTTATTCAATGGAATTACTCCCTAGAGATGACTACCCATGTGTGACTCATCAAAGGTTTCATAGAGCTCTTCATAGATAGCTTCTGCATGAATAGTAAAAAATCACAAGCTTCCCCTAATAGTATGCATGATCTTCTTTTTGGTAGAATTTCATCATCAAAACTTGGAATATCATATCTGCCAAAGATGTACTCATTAGACCAACAACATGTGTTGATTTCTTGAGCGTTCAAGAGGCTTTCTGATCCAATTTTGTTCCTTCTCCATACTTGTGTAACTTTATTTTCTTGATTGGTAGACATGTTTTTAGCTTGTTTAGGGACCTAAGTCAAGTTACAATCATGATCCATATGTCCACTGTTATGACATTTGAAGCATTCCATCTTGTTCATGAATGAGTAATCATGACTTCTTCTTACAAAGTTGCTTCTAGGGGATTAATGGATACCATTATATTTCTCCTTGTGATATGCCCTATAATCCTTTTTCATGTGCCCAAAATTTGTGCAATAATAGCAATAAACAAAAATCATACTTGGTACTTGGAGGATGGATATTGCCCTGATGTACTTCTAAAGTCATTCTATCTTTGGGTCCTTTTATAAAATTTATTTCCTCTTCCATTCTTGACAATATTTGCATATCTTCTTGGAGTATGGTTTCTTCCAATGTCATCTTGACTCTTCTTCTTGCCTTTGCTAGAACTAGGTGCATCAATATTTCTTCCAAGCTTATCCACATCCTTATTGTTTGAAGTATTAGGGTTTGCATCATTACTATTTGAGGGTTCACCTACATAACCAAGACCTGATTTATCAAGAGGATATCTTTGATGACTTAGGATGTCATCTAGGGTTTGAGAGCTCTTAAGACTCTTGTTCAGGTGATCAAATTATTTCTTTAGAAGATCAATTTTTTCTTTCATTTTCTTTCATTCTTCATCCTTATTTGCTAGACTGATCTCCATTTCTTCCTTCATCCTTGTTGCTTCACATGTTTCTGCCTTGAGAGAAGTGATATCTCATTTTAGTTTGAAGATGTCATCATCCTTTTCTTCTAGTTGTCATGTCATGGTATTTCCTTCCTTTTCAGCTTCATCGACTTGTACTTCCAAGTGGGCCAAACCTTCCATTATTCTTTCATCTCCTTTTGCTTGTTTCTTTGCTTCTTCCAACTGAGATTTAAGGGAGGAGACATCTTCCTTGTATTGACCAATTTGTCCTTCAAGTTTGTTCAAGGCTTCATGTCTTTGTTCAATAAGGTTTGACAAATTTTCCTCCTATTGTAGCAGCTACAACCACCCTCCAAAATTTTGGCATGCACCAATTTGGAACCTCCCTTAGAGAGTTTCACTTGATGACTGCACACACTTGGGTTTTTGGGCATGGAATACCCCAAGGGAAGTTTTGGGGCTTAAAGCCCAGATTTTTACTAAATCCAATGTAAATACTCCACGTTTTGTGGGCAAGGAGTGCGAGATTGTAAATGAGTCATAGGGTTGTCCATCCTCATTTCTGTAATGTAATGTCGGCTTTAGAGATCTACCCATGGTCCGCGGACTATGGGATTGTATAAATAAAGAGACGTTCTAAGTTATAAATTAGATAGAAGGAAGTCATGAATGAAAGATGAAGAATTGAGTCTTATCTAAGTGTAGAGTCAAGTCTTAGGTTGTAGAGTAGGAGAAGGCTCTGCAGCTGAGTGTGTAGAGGCCTAGTAGTCGACAGCTAAGTGTGTGGACCCCTATAGCTGGGTGCACAGGGTGAGTCGAGTCTTTAACCATTGGAGAAATAATAAAGAGAATTTTCATATCATTTATGTGTATCTTTTTCCTGTTTTGTCCGTTGAATGTATTGGTTATAAATTGCAATTTCACTATTTATATGGTGCACGAACTTATATGATTGTGTTGATTAAGTGAATATAAGATAATGTATCTATTTACATGAGGTTAACCAACATTTATAACAAGATAAGTAAGATCCATGGTGTAACTTGGGGAAAGAGCATAGATCCCTACCTTAGCAGTGTGAAAGCACCTAATCCCCTGGTTAGGGCTGCACGAAGGTGATTATAATAGATCATGAAGGCCTCGCAGGTCAAGGCAGTGCACAAAGTGACCTGTGTAAAGCCATTCATAGTTGGACTAAATCGACCCCTCAGACATCTCACGGGTGTGGAAAATTGGTTCCAACATCCCCCCATACAGCGTCGGGTGAGACTTCAGTCCATGGGCTAATACCAAAAGGGCTAGTAGTGTAGGGATTTGTTTGGCTAATTAACTCTGAACTTGGGCTAGGACCCCTCAAACCAACAAATGGTTCCTTTGTCGGGACCATAATCTGCATATAGATTTCTGATGTCGTATGATTGGAATCCAACTAAGAAGGAAATTGAAGGTTGGTTGGATAGGAGAATTCACGAGTTCGCAATGTAGGAGAATAAGAAGCCATGACTAACAAAAGAAGAGTGGTTAGATTGTTATCTGTACACAAAGATCCATGAAATCTTCTTCATGTCTTTGCCTAATGAGCTGTATGAGTGGATCGTGAAGCTAGTAGATAGCCAAGGAAGGTCGAAACTCGACGGTCCTATTGTGTGGACCCCAGAGTTGGTGCACATATTGAAAGCATTGAAGGATAAGATTGCACATACTGTTGATCCCTGGCTTGATCGGATTATAGGAGGATTCATTACTGAGTTTGCGATAGACGCTTCAATCAACTATAGCAAGGCAGAGCAACGCTTCCTCAAAGGACTGCAAGGTAAGTACGTAAAGTCTATAAATACTTGGATTAAAATGCTATTGTGTGAAAAGAGGGTTATGCAATTACCTTGATGTTCGAAGCTACGCGAAGTGGAAAAACCTATAAAAGCTAACGAAGCAAGGGACTAGAGAATAGCCCTTTGATTTCACCTCCCTGAGGGGAAGAGGAAGAGCTCGTGAAGGTCTCTCCATGAAGTACGATCCATTTGACAAGGTAGAGGATTCCGCACATACCACCCC
>APFE030299787.1:1729-25813 GCA_000404065.3 Pinus taeda
TCCCCTCTCTCTCTCTCCCCTTCTATCTACTCATCTCTCTCTCTCTCTCTCTCTCTCTCTCTCTCTCTCTCTCTCTCTCTCTAAACCTATATTTTGGATCAATAATGTCAAAGAAGATACAATAATGAAAAACTTAAAAGAAGGAGCCTCAACTAGAAAGGTGACCAAAATAAAAAAAACAAAGACTAGACAAAACTAAAAGTAGGGTAGTTTAAAACTCCCAATGAAACATTTACAAGAGATGGAATATTAGCTTACTTCCTTGAATTAAGACTACTCCCATGGCATACCTACTTTCATCAAGACTTAAATCAAAATGAACTAAATAAAAAACAAAGCAATCCAAATACTAAAAAAATAGAGTATTCTAGTGTTAGTATAGATTTGCAACACCAGGAGTTGCCCCAAAAACCTAAGTCACGAATTGTTGTATAAATCTCGTGACAATTATTAATTTGTAATTAATAGAATTATTAAGATTGATTTGCAATATTAAACTTTTGATAAGGATTTGCAGCAATACAAACGATCAAATTTGCAATAAATGAAATATTAGAGTTATATCACTTAAAATTTAGAGTTGCAACAAAGAAAATATCATAGTTATAACTAAATATTAAATAAAAGAGTTATTGAAAAGGAAAGAAATATAAAAAGATTCTATAATACTCTATAATGTATAAGTGGTACCTGGCTAAGGAGGGGACCCTACCTCCTTAAATGAGGCACTCGTTTACAAAAGTGATAGAATGCTAGATATTTAACACACCATCCCTAGAACAAGAATAAAATGGAACTTGATATTGCAAGAAAGTGGAAGTACAACAAAATACCTAACTAATTCACATTACTTAGCTCAAGGAAGGTAATTCTTTTATGCATGATGTTTCCTATCTAAATTAATAAAAGACAATGATGGATATACTTGAGAATCAAGTTGTTCCATCATGTTATGTTTCCTTCTTAAAAATATAGTAAAAATGGGCACATGCTGAATTAATTATTTGTATGACAAATGATAACTAAATTTTTCATTGATTTTTGAGTGCCTATTCACCTTTATCATTTTGTTGTGTGAGGATTTTAGTTACTTTACTATCAGGTCAATCAACATATAATGTTTGTTCAATTTTTTGATTCATTGTTATAGCTGGTATGGAGTTGTAGCACCCTTTGTCAAATCTGCAGTAACAATATTGAGTGAGTTGTAACAACAACCACGTGGTGTGAGTCACACTAAAGGTGAGGCAAGAGTCACAATGATAGTGAGGCAAGAGTCGCAAAAATTGATAGTTGAGAGTGATATTAATAGAGAGTTACAACCATGGTGACAACAACCCATAATTGTAGCACAAATGACAAGAAATCATAGTTGTAGTAACTATACCCAAACAAAGAGTCACAAAATATCACCCTTGAGATTTGTAGCACCTGTGTCCTTGCACATAGTTGTAGCAATTGTTGAGACAGTTGCAACACATGTGCTTGGAAGGTGCATATCCAGCCTTATATCATATATACCATTGTTAGCACAAAATTGAAGTAATCCCTTGAAAATGCATAAGAATATATATTGAAATGGAATGTTAAGAATATAATTATACCATGACCAAAAATGCAACATTATGGATGGAAAAGGAATTAGGATGAGATGGAAATAGGAAAAAGGTATGTAGAATGGTATTGGATGGGAGCTAAAATGATGTCAATTTGAGCACCCATCACCCCACATGTCACCTCGTTTGTGCCTTACTGAATTTGAATTTGACATCCATAAATCCCAAAGAGATGAAGAGGAGCTTAAATATGTAATTGGAGATAGTTTCAACTTGCAAGAGATAAGGGCAAGTTATCATCAACCCCTCTTGTCATTTTAAACATTAGGCATGTAGTGTAAGGACCTTGAGGATGTCATACAACCCATTTTTCCAAAATAGCATAAATTTTGCATGGGTGATTGCTTGAATGGTGTGAAAACTTGTGCGTCGAACAATATCCCATGCAAATATCTATGCAACAAAGGTTTGTATTCTCACACAAATTTGTGTAATTGCATGGTTTACAGTTGCATTTATATTTTCAGAGTTGTTTGTCAAACAATTACTCAAGTATCTATGTGACTATGGGAGAGACAATAATGCAAGAATGATTTTGCACTATTATAGGAGTGGACACAAACGTGAGCAAAAATATATGTTTTTGTAATCACATTTTCTTGGTTTTATTATTGTGGAATGACTAATGTACAAGATGGATATTCATTGGTGATAGCATGATCATTCAAATCTCCAATATTTGTACCGATGGTATCCCATGGCTAAATTTGAGTTGGTTGAGTATTTCCTACTCAAATTATTTGGGTGCCTACTAATTAACTTTGACAGTATCGTACCGACACATTTGGTGGCTTGATGGAGGCCACAGGAGGAGATGTTTAATGGGAAAGGAACAATGGTGTGCATATCATATGATGTGGACATTTACTTTTTGATGGGTCTCCCCATTTGATGAGATGAGCTAGATGGGTAACGTACAAGACTCATGGGCTAAACAATCCATGATATTCTTATTGAGCATTATGGGAGTGCTTGGGAAGTCTAAGTAGTGGCTACCATGGTGATCATGATTTATGGTCAAGTAGGACACATCAAAACACGGGTGGATAGATGAGAGTAATCGAGGAGGTGGTTTATGGATAATGAATCACATGGAATTTCCTTTTGAGGGAGAACCTAGTGGTGTAATTGACCATGTGTTAATAGGGAGGAAAAAATGACTTTACTTTTGGGTTAGTACGCAATTGCTTCTTCTTTCAGTTAGTGATCATGTTATGGCCAGAAGTGTATCCATCATTAGGAGGTCGTAGGGAACCTAGGCTAGTGTAATGGGAACAACACCTCATTTATGAGGGTCGTGGGGAGTTAGGAAGGATTTAATAAAGGTAGCCAATGATGGTGGGAGTTGGTACCCAGAATTATCCTTGAATACCCCTACTTAGTGATGGATTACCACATTCATCTAGAGATGGTGTTAGCCTTACACAAAAAATAAGTCCCATGGGTGAGTACATTTCATTTAAGCATTTCGATTTTATTGCCATTTTTGGTTGCAGAAATTGAACTAGGAAGTGGAGAGAGACACCAAGATAAAGGGGGAAATCGTTGAAGATAATCCAAATGAGGCCAATAGTTACAAATCCTAAAGGGGTAGATATACCATAGTGATGAGATCGTTATGATGCAATTGTAGAAGTGGATCATGGACCACATGGTGGTTTTGTAGGAGTAGTGGGAACTCAAGAGGATATATCTTGAATTAGGGAGTATATGTACCAGCTCTAAAAGTGGTAGGTAGACATGTAGCACCAATTCAAATTAGTCTTGTTGGGTGTTCCAAAGGTGGGAAGGGTAGGCGCCAAAGAGGATGTGATAAAGGCATAAATGATAGAAGTGAGAGTAGCACCTATTTTTTAAGCAAGTATTTGTTGTTGGATCAATGGATATAGTAGTGATGAAACTAATGGGAAGAGGTGCAGGAGAAGCATCACCAGTAGTAGGAGGACCACTAGTTGGGAGCATCTTTGGGTTATCACCTCCATAGTGGTGGAGTGTATTTGTATTATTTTTTATAATATATAGGAGGATGTTATCCAATGTGAGCATAGGCTATGTCATGTAATGGGTGAGCTAGCCAACCATGAAAACCTTCCCACTATCGGGGCATGTCATCACATGGAAGGTAGAAGAATCCATTCACACATATAATTGTGTCCAAGGAGGATGTTATAATCCAAGGGGACACATATAACATCAATATTAATTAAGGATACATTGTGAGAACTATTTATGAATAAATTATACTGTAGGCCTTTTAATTGAGATGAGTAGCCATTATAAGCCAAATTGAAGGTGGCTAATAGTAAGAACATAGGGAGCCCAACTTCCAATTGGTGTTATTATATAGGATTCATATATACGCACATTCATCAATGAGTCATGACATTTTGAATAATCATCAAAATATAAAAAGTGCCTAAGGAGGTAAGCCATGGCTCAAATGGAGGAGATCAACACAATAATACTTGAGTTGGTGGGGTTGACTACTCTCAATGTGCATAGAAAATCCTTCCATTGGGAAGGACATGTTTTTAAGACCTCCAATGCAGATAAGGTAGTGGGTAATTAAGCAAGATCATCCATAATATTTTAACTATGTGTAGCCCTAGTAAGAGGGCGTGAGTCATTTTTTGAAGAGGCACCCTTGCTTCTCATAAGGGAGGGTTTTTACTTAGACAAGGAATCATTAGAGAGGCATTGGCCATCATTTAGGTGTAATTTCATGATGTCATGTGTAGGTTGGGTGTATCATATTGATGGTAATAAGTTTGGAGGTTGATATCCATGGAATTAATGTAGATATTTCGTTGATATCCAAGGAGAGAAAATCTTGGTGGGGGATATTGCTTAGTTGATTAATCAAAAGGATAGGTGCTTAAAGGGTAATGACTACCCATTGGTGAGGAAAGGTGTGTTATAAATTAGTTAACAGAGCAATGGAACACATAAAATATTGTGAAATCACAAACATAGAATCACATAAAACAAGAGAGACATAGACATACGTGGTTCACCAAATTTGGGATACATCTACGAAGAAACAACCAATCCTTCCTTTATATTATCTCGCAAAATGAAGAGATGCAAACTATAGAAAATATATTGTAATTTCCTCTTCACTCTCACATAATCTCCTCTCTCTTTCTCACACAGAGCAATCATACACTGCCACAATATAATTCCCTCATATAAATTGAGGGTTGTCTTCAATGGAAAAACCCTAAATTAACATAACATCTACCATCACATCTTTTGCATAATGAACAACCTAGATTGACTACGAAATTATAATATTCTATAAGGAAATTTTGCATCTAATTTCTACTTCAGGGGTGCTACCCCCAAAACCCCACTAGAATGGTGCTCATAAAATCCCTGTTGCCACCTCGTGGACCCCCCTGACTACAATCCTACGAGTAGAGTTGCCGCTCCGTTAGAAACTAGGGTCTAATGCAGCTAAAACAAGACCTCTAAATTAAGAAGACTATGAGGCACCACACCAAATAATCTCCCACTTGGAGACTGATTATAACAACTCCACCAATTTTTCACTTGTTGGACAATGCTCCCACTTGGACCTAATTGTTTCTCATCTTCATCATCATTTTTGAAGGCCAATTGAAGCTAAGCAGAAGCTCAATTTTTTATTGGTTACAACCTTTGTCAACATATCTACAAGATTCTAGATAGTGTGTATCTTTTTCATCTTCAACTACCCATCATCAAAAACTAACCCTATGAAATTATACCTGACATTTACATGTTTAGTATTAGAATGAAATATTGAATTCTTGCAAGATGCACTATAGATGTCACTAGAGAGCCTACTCATCCCCTACTTCTTTCCCAACTCATCCATAAACCTTTGTACCCAAATAATTTCTTTACTAGCCTCTGTAGCAGCAACATACTCTGCTTCCATTGTTGAAACTGCAACAATGTCTTGCAATTTTGAAACCCAACTGACAAATGTTCCACTTATAGTAAACCCATACCCTATGGTGCTCCTTCTTTTATCTCTATCACCTTCCATATCTGTATCAACATATCCCTGTAAAGTAGTGTTTGATCCTCTAAAACATGATTTGTGGTACCTCTCGAATACCTAAGAATCCACATCACTACCATCCAATTCTCTTTTCCTCTATTGTTTATATACCTACGTACAACTCCCACTACATGTGAAATATTAGACTTTATGCACACCATTTCATACACTAAGCTTCTAATTGTTGATGTGTCTGGTGCTTTAGACATATAATACATCTCTTCCTCGGTCTTGGGACACATCTCCTTACTTAGTTTGAAATGGCTAGCCAAATGTGTACTAATTGGTTTTTCATTATGCATATTAAATATTTCCAACACCATTTCTATGTACTCACTCTGAGACAATGTTAGGTTTTTATTTCTTTTGTCTCTATTTATTCTCATACCAAGGATTTTGTTGAAACACCCAAATCCTTCATTGAAAATGAATTAGTCATTTTCCTTTGAGCTCATTTATTTCCTACACGTTAGCCCCTCCAACAAGCATGTCATTGTTGGAAATAATACTGAGAGGGGGGGTGAATCAGTATTAGTCAGATCAATAACTTTTTATTTTCATACTCTGATTTATATATGCTACTTCAATGAAGACAACTCATGTGTTCACGCAATTGTATTTAAGGAAACCAACGTATATTCAGGAAACTTATGCTTCAGTTAATTCATCATATGTTGATCTTTAATCAATGCATTAATACTTCATTAACCATATAAACAGTAACCATGTGTAGTAAAAACAGAAAAAATCATCACACATAAGAAACACTCATGAACACCAAGATTTAAGGTGGAAACCCAATGTGGGACAAAAACCACTTACTACTGTCTTCTTTTAATATAAGAAAAACCTGTTGACAATATTGTACTGCTGCAGACTCATACCAGTATGAAGGCACCCACCTGCAAAAGGCTGCAACCTTCTCTCATTCTCCAACTACTACTAGAAATGAGCTACAACCCCCTAGCTCTTATACTAGCCGATCCGTTTACTAGTACGTAGGCGTTGACCTAAAGAAGTCTCCAACCTTCACTCGTTCTCCAGCTACTACTGGAAGGGATCTCCAACCCCCTAGCTCTTGTACTTGCCGATCCATTTACTAATATGTAGGCACCAGCCTACAAAAGGGTACAACCTTCACTTGTTCTCCAGCTACCACTAGAAGGGAGCTCCAACCCCCTAATCAAATCACCAGCTACTATTGGTAGGAAGCTTCGACTTCCTCACTAAAGGCTCCAACCCTTAGTATCCTCCAGGGACCACGTTTCATAAATTTTCACAGTGGATGCTCCTAGTACACAACAACACTATATCTAGGCCACATTTCATCAAATTTTCACACTGGACCCATTAGTAACATTGAAGCTCAAATTCAATCACCACTGTAATACATCCATCAAACACATATACATCAACCAATCACTAAAACTCATTCATCAAACTCTAATATAATTGAAACTCAATCATCAATCTCTAAATCAATCAATCACTGAAACCTCTGACATAAAACAATCACTGAACAACTGAATCAAACAATCATTCAAACTTAATCAAATTCAACCAATCAAGTGGAACAGACAGATCACTGTAACCAGTACACAGATTTGAGCCCAAAACATTGTATCATCATTCAAAACCAGTTGTAACCTTAAAACCATGCATCAGAATGTATACACTACTTGACTGAACCCAAACTACGTGTATAGGCTACTTCCATTAATAAAACCTACGTATACCTTAAAAACTACTGCAAATATAAACTTTTGAATCAAGTATATAACAACCAACAATATACCGAACACCTACTGTCAACTTATAGA
This sequence comes from Pinus taeda, assembly GCA_000404065.3. NCBI lineage: Eukaryota > Viridiplantae > Streptophyta > Pinopsida > Pinales > Pinaceae > Pinus > Pinus taeda. The sequence goes on from APFE030299787.1 coordinate 9,214, forward strand.
GCTTTACAAAGGCAACAACAGATATCACTTCTTCTCACTTAGAAAATCAATCAACCAAATACTAGCCTCCTTATGCATTCAATTTTACATTCAAATCTAAGAAGACTTCATTGACAGACAACAATAAAACAATATCACTGATCTGATAGATCAGTCATCCTTGAACATCAAGATTTTCTTTTGCATACGCTAGTTGGAAGAGCTGAACTAGCATGTATACGCATCTTCACCAAAGTGAACCAGCATATAGATCTGCAATTACTTATAACTTTGCTACAATTCCCAACTTCAGACATACTCAGATCATCACATATAAAGGATAAAACTTGTGTTAGCAATCACATCTAGCCCATCCATTATTAGACCACATAATGATAAGTCATTATGATCTTCATTGATCATTAGATCTCATCCATCATCAAATGCTCAGGTGCATATTTATTCTAGATCAAGCAAAGCATCAGAAACCCATAACATGCATATTTTCTTTTAATATAACACTTCATAAGATATCCGTTACTTGTGCACAATAGCCTTTGATCTTCTCCTCCTTATATACTTAGATCCTTTGTCAATACCTGGGACTAAAACCACTCAGGACCAATACCTTGGACCAAATACCTCAGGTCAATACCTCAGACCAAATACCTTGGACCAATACCTTGGACCAAATACCTCGAACCAAAACCTTGGTTTTCCATCATGTACGCACTTTTCCTCCTATGGGAGTGCATGTATACGTATACGCTCTTTTTGTTATGTGTACCAGCATGTATACGATGTTTTGACTAAGTGGGCCTGCGTATACTTCTTCAACTTCTTTAGATCAACCTTTTCCTTTACCTTCTTTATTATGATCAGTAGACCTTAGTTCCATCTTCCTGTTCTTCTATACTAGTGCCCTGTTACCTCTGAATAGACCTGTTACACTGTAATTTTCCATATTACTCCTAAAATGATTCCTTTGAACTGCCATGCATTTTTTCACATCTGTAAACACAACTGCCGTGCATTCTTCACATCTGATATTTCTCCTATAGATTCATCTAGTTACATATACAAGTGAGTTTTTCTCCTACAGGTGGGTTTCCATCAGGTACAACACATGCATCATAATGCCAACAATCTCCCCCTTTGGACTTGATGGCAACCATGTTGGTGTTGATTATGGCAAGCTATAGAAACTGTTATAGATAAGAACCAAAACCAAAATACTCTCCCCCTTTCACCTAAAGGGCAAAGGAGGACCAAGATATTCTCCCCCTTTGATATCAAGGCCAAAGGGTTGACCAAAGTGAAGGCTTTCATATCTTAACAATTGAATATAAACATTGATCATGCTCGCCGTAGGAACATGCTGAATTCGCTGATTAAACTCCCCCTTTGTACATGATGTGATGCACTAAGCCATCCCTGATCCCCCTGAGCACATGCAGAGTCTACAAAAATATTTTACAAACGAATAACATGACTCTATAACTCAACTATGTGAGTTTGACCTTCCTCTCACTAATTACTCATACATACATCAATCTCCCAACCAAGTGGGGATATACCAAATTTGACTCATCAACCCAACCAAGTAGGGATATACTAATTATTTATACATGATTGAAATATAGCAATTATTACATCATCCTTCCCATGCATAGTGGGGGTACAAATTACATCATATGACTAAAAAGGACTCATTAAAATACTATGACAGATAGAGACATACTATTATATCATGGGCCTTTACATGACCTTAACATCAAATGATATACATGACATTTATAATAAAGACCAAAGATCTAAGACCATGATAGTCATCAACAACTATCATACACCATATATGATCTGCTCCATAAGCATCTGTCAGCAACATCCAGTCCAGCAACCTATATATGTCCATCATCAGTTCCCAATATATGACAATGTAAATATGGTCAACTTGTGACAAAGTATGCCGCATATAGATATCAAGTCATCCTCTTGACCTCATCAAGATCAAATTTCTTCGTTTCCTTAGTATAAAGAGCCTTATCATAACCTTCCATGAATCAACTAAACATATGCCATATCTTCAAGCAGTAACACAAAATCATATCATATGTATGTGAAAACACCATAGTCATCATCTATGATCATAACATCATCATCAAGAACTACATGATCTTTCCACAAGAACCTTCAATATATCAACCATGTATCATCACTAGGGAACATCCCACATCTGATAAGCATCAACCATGATAATAAAAATATGTTATTATCAAACCTATCATCATACAGTAAGAAGTCATCATCATTATGTGACTAAGTAAGCCATGTCTCTCAAGTCTTCAAATAGATATGTCTTCATGAGACCTGTAATAACACCATTCTCTTGGCCAACCAACAATATTTATCAATATGAAACTTAAGTAATCATCCATGTATCCAACATAATGTTTATCCATCAAAGAGATAGAAATATGTATCTAGCAAACCATGAGCTCATAGTCATTTGTCAAGATTTCTTGATACCATCAACAGTAGCAATCCTTAACCATGTGCAAAACCAAGAACTATAGGAATATTGCATCATAATTGCACCATATGAACTTTATGCATCTTTGAAGGCATGATGACATCAACATAACAGAAATGAGTGACTCATCATCCAATAATGAAGTTGTGTACTCAATCTTTGTACTTCTCATTGTCCTATAAGCAGCATATCATATGTATTGTTTGCATCATCAAAAAGGTTATCCACAATCATCCATAAATCTGATCTGAATAACAACTAGGTGGCTCAAGTAATATAAGTATCATCTGAGATTTCATCCTATGCAACTCATGACTACAACATAGCATGATGTATCATTTAAACACATCAGCAACATAAGTACCAAACACTTCTAAACATAATGCCAACAATGCATTATTAGAAGCATAGCATATTCTCCCCTTGAACCTGTGTCAACTATTCACTGTCAGATCTGATCATTGCATATATCAGTAAGGATCATCAAGGCATCATCATCAACTAGTCCTACATCAAGTCATCAACAACTTATGCGGGTCAAAATCACTTCTGCATATCATCAACAGACTATAATCATCATCAATCATAACAAAAAATATAATTGACTGAACCATATTAGACCCCTTTTCCTGAGTTTGTCCAACTTCTTTTTCATCAAACCAACATATACATGATTGTGCAGCTTCTAACTACCGTATATACGTTACTAGTCTTCACTATAACTGCGTATGAGAATTAGAGCACTTAAATTTCATAATTTCAGTTCTTTCTAAGTCCGTTATGTTTGTATACTAAGCTATGCCACATATTTCTGACCGTACTTCTTTCTTCTTCCATACCTTGGAGTGTGAAGTTTTCTCCTTTTGGTATGTTGGCCAAAATTTTCTCTTGCATTCTTTTGCTATATGCCCAAACTTGTTACAAGAAGAACATCTTATATGTTTCATATTCCCTTTATAGCAGTCAATGTCTTTGTGACCAAACATATTGCAAGAAAAGACATGTCCCTTGAAGTACTTGGAAGCTGATGATGTTTCTGTGTGACGGTTATTAGCTTGAGCCATTCTACTTCTGCATATTACTGCAGCATGTCCAAAATTATGACATATAAAACATTCAACATTATTCATTAGAGGAAAGAACCAATTCTCACTTCCATAGTTAGGAGTAAATGATTTTCTTTGAAGACTTTCTTTCCTCAATTGTTGATGGGGTTGACCTCTTATCTCCTTGTTGAGCATTTCAGATTTTGCACTAGATTTCTTTGCTTCAGTTTGTGAGCTAGATTCTCCTTTAATAGCTTCATGAAAATCAAGACCATATTTGATGGTAGGAGACCTTTGACTACTAAGAATATCATCCAAAATATTAGTACTATCTTGAAATCGTAAAAGTTTATCCTTTTCTTCTAATTTACCTTTTAGGATATTTACCTCAGCTTGATATTGCTCTTCCTTTTCAAGATACTACTTCTTCATGATTTCTTTAGCTTTTCTTCATTCTTCCACTTGTTGCCTTAATTCGAGAACTTCATTTTCTTGTTCTTCAAATGCTTGGAGTAGTTCTTCATTCTGCTTATTTTATTTTTCAAAATCTTCTTTTAGAGAGAGGATCTTAGCTTCAAGACTTTCATAGTAATTGGATCTATCTTTAAGCCTCTTGATTGTTGTACTCTTTTTACTTACTTCATTTCTTAATGATGTCACTTCATCCTACAGCTTTTGACATTGATCTTCCTTTTCCTTGAACTGCTTCCTTACCTTGTTTCCCTCCTCCAACTGATATTTTAATCTGGTAACTTCTTCATTGTGGGAACATTCCCTTTTAACAATTAGATCTTTTTGATCTCTACTTATATCTATGAGCCTTTTAAATTATGCCTCTATTTGATTTCTTTCTCTTTCACCCATAAGAGAAAATTCAGTTGTTTCACTATCACTTTCATTATGTTCAATTGAACAGAGAAATGTATCACTAGAGGATGACAAATTCATACCTTATAGTTATTTTTCTTGTTCATCTTCATTCTAAGGTGATTCTTAATCTAAAGAGTTGCTTCCACATAAAGGCCAATCGTCTCTCCCATTGTCACAATTCCTTTGAGTTGTCTTCTTCTTTTGAGGTGCTTTCTTCTTTAGCTTCTTTCCCATTGTTACTGTGGATCTCCTTCAAGTGATCAAGCTTCTGCCAAAGGACCTGCTCTGATACCAACTGCTGGAAATAATACTAGGGGGGGTGAATCAGTATTGGTAAGATCAGTAACTTTTTCTTTTCATACTCTGATTTATATATGCTACTTCAATGAAGGTAACTCACGTGTACACACAACTATATTTAAGGAAACCAAAGTATATCCATCAAAGTTATGATTCAATAAATTCATCATATGTTGATCTTTAATCAGTGCATCAATACTTCATTAACCATATAAATAGTAACCATGTGCAGTGATAATAGAACAAACCATCACACATAAGAAACACTCATGAACACCAAGATTTAATGTGGAAACACAATGCGGGACAAAAAACACCTGTTGCTGTCCTCTTTTAATATAATAAAAACATGTTTACAATCCTGTACCTGTGCAGACTCATGCTAGTATGTAGGCACCCACCTGCAGAAGGCTACAACCTTCTCTCATTCTCCATATTCTACTCGAAGGGAGCTACAACCCCCTAGCTCTTGTACTAGCAGATCCGTTTACTACTATGTAGGAGCCAACCTACTGAAGTCTCCATCCTTCACTCACTTTCCACCTACTATTGGAAGGGAGCTCCAACCCCCTAGCTCTTGTACTAGCTGATCCATTTACTAGTACATAGGCACCAACCTACAGAAGGCTACAACCTTCACTCGTTCTCTAGCTGCCACTGAAAGGGAGCTCCAAACCCTTGATCAAATCACCAGCCAGTATTGGCAGGAAGCTTCAACTTCCTCACTGAAGGCTCCAACCCACAGTATCCTCCAAGGACCATGTTTCATAAATTTTCACACTAGATGCTCCCAGTACATAACAACGCTATATGTAGGCCACATTTCTTCAAATTTTCACACTGAACCCATTAGTAACATTGGATCTAAAATTTATTCACCACTGCAATACATACATCAAATACATCTGCCTCAACCAATCACTGAAGCTCAATTATCAACCTCTGATATAACTGAAACCCAATCATCAATCTCTAAATCAATCAATCACTGAAACCTCTGACATAAAACAATCATTGAACAACTGAATCAAACAATCATTCAAACTTAATCAAATTCAACCAATCAACTGGAATATATAGATCACTGTAACCAGTACACAAATTTGAACCCAAAACCCTGCATCATCATTCAGAACCAGTTGTAACCTTAAAACCATGCATTAGAATGTATACGATACTTGGCTGAACCCAAACTACATGTATACACTACTTCCATTAATAAAACCTACATATACCTTAAAAAATACTGCAAATATAAACTTTTGAATCAAGTATATACCAACCAACAATATACTGAACATCTACTGTCAATGTATAGAGCTTTACATAGGCAAAAATAGAGATCAATTCTTCTCACTTATAAAATCAATCAATTAAATACTAGCCTCCTTATGCATTCAGTTTTACATTCAGATCTAAGAAGATTTCATTGACAAACAACAGTAAAACAACATCACTGATATGATATATTAGTCATCCTTGAACATCAAGCTTTTCTTTTGCATACGCTACTTGGAAGAGTTGAACTAGCATGTATACACATCTTCATCAAAGTGAACCAGTGTATAGATCTGCAATTACTTACTTATAACTTCGCTACAATTCCCAACTTCAGACATACCCAGATCATCACATATAAAGGATAAAACATGTGTTGGCAATCACATCTAGCCCATCCATTATCAGACCACATAATGATAACTCATTATGATCTTGATCCATCATTAGTTCTCATCCATAATCAAATGCTCAGGTGCATATTTATTCTAGATCAAGCAAAGCATCAGAAACCCAGAACATGCATATTTACTTTTGATATAACACTTCATAAGATATTCATTACCTGCGAATAATAGCCTTTGATCTTCTCCTCCTTATATACTTAGATCCTTTGTCAATACCTAGGACTAAAACCACTCAGGACCAATACCTTGGACCAAATACCTAGGGTCAATACCTCAGACCAAATACCTTGGACCAAATACCTCAAACCAAAACCTTGGTTTTCCAACATGTATGCACTTTTCCTCCTGTGGGAGTGCATGTATATGTATACACCCTTTTTGTTATGTGTGCCAGAGTGTATACGTTGTTTTGACTAAGTGGGCCTGTGTATACTTCTTCAACTTCTTTACATCAACCTTTTCCTTTACCTTCTTTATTCTGATCAGTAGACCTCAATTCCATCTTCTTGTTCTTCTGTACCAGTGCCCTGTTACCTTTGAATAGACCTATTACACTATAATTTTCCATATTACTTCTGAAATGATTCCTTTGAACTACCTTGCATTTTGTCACATATGTAAACACAACTGCCATGCATTCTGTCACATCTGATATTTCTTCTATAGATTCATCTAGTTATGTATACAAGTGAGTTGTTATGCTACAAGTGGGTTTCCGTCAAGTACAACACATGCATCATAATGCCAACAATCTACGTATAATAGCAATATAATATGACATAAATATCATTAAAATAAAGCTAATTGATTTACTCTAGAGTAAGAAAAAAACTAAATAAAATAAAGAACAAATATAAAATAATAATTAATTATAAATAGAAATAAATAAAAATAAATAAGAATCTTATAATTAAATATTAAAATATTAAACAAATAATCAAAAAGTTAAGGTCGGATCCCAGTTCCTTTACATCTCTTAACCCTATTTATTCTATCCAGTGAGATCTGTCTTGCACAATTACTGATCTATCTTGAAGATAAGCCACAGTGGATGGCTCAAAATGTTGATTCAAACAATCATGGATGTTAGAACTCCGGGAGAAAACTACACACAAAGCACTAATCACAGAAGCCTCAAAACAATAATATAGTTGTTGTTGGAACTTTGTTTATACCTCTGAAATGTCAAAATCGTTCAAAAAAGAGCTGACTTTCTTATGTTCAATAAAATATTTTGGAAGTTGAAAAAAAGACTAATGTTAAGTGTTAATTGAGGTATGGGTCATTAAGCATACTTAATTTTTTTTAATGAAAAAACAATCATAGGATTTGGGGTTTGTCAAAGGGCTTATTAAACCATCCGTAAGCTCCTAACCAATTTTTTCATACAACAACATTAAGATTATCGATTATAGGTAGCACTACAAAAATAATGTTCAATGCTTACAAGTGGTGCTATGAAAATATTTCGTATCGCCTACAAGATTACTTTGCTTTTCCATGTTTTAGTCACCTTCTTCAAGTAGAGTTTCTGAATAGTTGGAGATGTATTTTTAAAAACCAAAGGAATTATTTGGAGGGAACAAAACAATTAACAAAAATATCTCTTCGTTTTTACATATCTATCATGGTTAGGGAGATATAAAGGAATATAAATTGCAACCCATTTTTCTAGATTTTGCAATTTTTTCATGTTTTAGAAATTGTTTTCAAACACAGTTTCTAAACAAAAAAAAAAAAAAAAAAAAAAAAATGTTGGTAACATATTCATTTACAAAAACATCTCTCAGTTTTCTAACAGATATCATGTTTTAAAATATTTTAATGGATATTGGAGGCCTATTTTTCCAAATTTTTCAAAATTTTGTTTCCTATAAAAATGCCAAGTCAACAACTAAGGGCCACCTCATAAATTTGAATTTGGATCATATATATCTCCTTCGTTATGATTTCTAACAAAAACTAAATATGGGTGAAGTGGTTTTGAGATCCATTTCTTTTGTATCTTGATGATTATTGTAATTAAGACTTTCCACAAATTGTAGATTTGAAACCTATATACTGTTTCTATATATTATATGAAAAATAAGGAAAAAGGGTTGGATTCTGAAACAAAATAGGTATTTTTGTTGTGTGTTTATCAATTTACTGGATTTTTTACAAGTCTCAAGATTACTACAATATCATGATTAATGATACAAATATTCTTGTGATGGTTTACTCATTCTTTTTTTCTTTAGTGACAATTTTCCTTCCTATGTGATGCACGTTTATGTTTGCCTTCTAATTTTTTAAAATGATAATGTGACATAATTCATTATTGTAATGCTCTAGTTCATATGTTTTAAACATCTCCACTCTTTCTTCTAAAGCTTGCAGGATTCATGTTTCATGCCATGCTATAGTGGATTACTAGTTCATAATTCTATTTCCACCTCAAGTGATTTTTGATAGGTATATTGTCTACCATCTACCCTACCTCTATCCTTATTGATTCATACATTTGATATCTTGGTAATTGGATTTAAACTTTATTAGTTGACCCGATTTCTAAATGGATTAATTACTTTCATTGCAACCAAAACCTATTTTCAACACAACCCTACTGAAGATCTAGCCATTGTTTAAATACACAACCAGTTGCTAAGCCTAATGATTAGGTTCTTTGAGAGAACCCTATCTGGATTGAAGGTGATAGCCTTCGATCTGTAAGATCAGTTTGAAAATGTTACATTAGGGATTTCTATGTTACAACCAATATAGATTTCTGAGTGATAACATCTTGGCGAACATACTGGGGATATGAATGTACATCTTCCCGAGAGCTATTTTCATTCTTGAGATCTAATTTCTGAGGGAAAATGGAAATTTACATAACATGATTGGTTCAATTTTATCTGGCGACTCCATTGTCAGACAATACAATGTTCAAAACATCCATGGCGACTCCACTATCCAAATACTTCATAGTTTAAAGTATAGATCTATTTTCCTCATTAATCAAGATGATAGGATATGTGGAAAATCCTGTTTCTATTTAAGGTTTTAAGGAATATTGGGACAATTATGATGACGATGAGATTAATGAAGTTTTTTTTTATTTTTTTATATATTTATTTAAATTCATGCAAATGTTCTTCCATAGATAAAACTATTTTTTTGGAAAATTTGCTATAAAACTTGAGAAGGAACTTGAGACCTTAGAGATTCAAATGCAGTCCAAAGATTCCCAATATCAGAATAAGTCTTTTGAAGTTCTTTTTTAGGCAAGACAAGAGGAGGTAGTGATGCCCTTAATGATCAAGATTAAAGAGGGTTTTATTTTCTGAAATGAGATTGATAATTCAAAGTTGAAGTCATGGTTTGACATAGAGAATACATTTGAAAAGTTCAACATTGATGATCCAGTCATTGAATACCTTGAGGATCATTGAACATATCATTTATTTTATGACATTGTAGCTGACTATATGGAAAGTTTTTTCAACTTGCATTTTTAATCATGTTCTCAATATGGAGATCAGATGCATCATGAGTTTCCACTACAATTATACTATCCAGTTTTCATATGGTGTAAGAACAAACAAGTAATCCACTTATTTCAACAAATACTTGTCTGGTTGCATTGGAATTTCTATATTATTTGATTCAGTGGATTTTCAGTAGTTTAGAGTAGATTGGTTTTCTTGTTAATATTCTCACAATACTGAGCATTTAATTTCCAACATTGATTTTCAGTTTCAACATGCAATTTGGGTTTGCTTTTTAGTTGCAAAATGTGCAGGTTACAAAGGTCATTTTATAGGTTTCGAGGTTAGATATAACCTAATGGATTAGGCACTAGTCAATAAGTTCTTTGTTGCCTCACAAGGAGACAACATCCCCATTGGATCTAGTTGTTAGCACTTTGTTTATACCTATGAAAGGTCAAAATGGTTTGAAAAATAGTTGACTATCTTATTTTCAATAAACTCTTTCGAATGTTGGAAAAAGACAAAGGTTAAGTGCTAATTGAGCTATGGGTCATTAAACATACTTGAATTTTTTTATGAAAAATAATTAATAGGATTTATGGTTTGTCAAAGGGATTATTAAAACATCCCTAAGATCCTAAACCATTTTTCATCCAGCAACATCAAGATTATTTATTATATGTGGCACTGCAAAAATATGGTTCACTGATTACATGTGGCACTACAGAAATATTTCGTAGCACCTACAAGATTACTTTGTTTTTCCTTGTTTTAGTTACTTTGTTCAAGTAGAGTTTCTAAATAGTTGGAGTTGAATTTTTTTAAAACCAAAGGATTCTTAGGAGGCAACAAACCAATTAATTGTTGGCATTATGATACAAGTGTTTTCCTTGATGGAAACTCACTCAGATGAAAGATCGCATTGTAGCAGGTCAATAACAAAGAATTACAAATCAGACTCCAAAGAATGAAGAAAGAGAGCTATACGCAGGTTCACCTTGTCCAAGCTATGTATACACGTCGGTTTACTGAACAAAAGGAGCGTATACGTACTCACACACTTTCATAGAAGGAAAAGCACATATATCTTGGAAAACCAAAAGTTTTTGGTCCAAGGTATTTGATTGGTCTGAGCTATTTGGTCCACGATATTGATGCTAAGTAGTTTTGGTCCATGGTATTGAGAAAGGCCTAAAAGTATATAAGGAGGAGAAGAACATTAGGCCAAGGGTGTGCAAGGATTTGAATATCTTATGAAGTGTTAGATAAAATATGTAGGTTAATGAGCCTCTGATGGTTTGCCTGATCTGATCTAAGGATGCACTATATGGTTGATGAAGGTTGATGGACCAGGATCATAAAGGCTTAAGACTATTATCATTATGTGGTTTGATCTTGAGCAGTCTAGATCTGAATACTGATGCATTTTTTATTCTGTAAATGTGATGATCTGGGTGTGATTGAAGTGTGGAAGAGTTGTGATGTTTTAAGTTAACATTTACAGATCTATACATAGGTTCACTTTAGTAAAAGAGTGTATACACGTTGGTTCAGCATATTAAAGCAGCATATACATCATAAATTTTAATTTTTAGATCTGAACATTGGTTCGCTTTGGTAAAAGTGTGTATACACACTGGTTCGACACATGGAAGCAATGTATACCTTATGAAGTATGATGTTTAAAGTTTTAGTTGTTTTTGTTTGCTGTTGTAGAGTTTCGGGTTCTGCTTTGTGTTCTGCTGACTGTATTATGGTGACAGTGTTTTGAATGATCAGATTGATTGATTGTGATTTGCTTAAGTGATGATGGGTTATCAAGTGATTGATCAATTTAGTGTTGGGTTGTGTTATATTCTTTCCATGACTGGCCCACGTAGTTAACCGGGGGGTTAGACGGGGGGCGGAGCCACCCTTCATTGTGTCGATTATGTAGCAAGGGGGTTCATAGGTGGTTTGAGGTTTACCCGTAACCCCACTTTATGGGGTCCTCGGCAGCACCCCGGAAAATTTTGGTTTTGGACCTTATGTTAGGTTGGGCGGACCCACCTATTGTTTTGTGCATGATTTTTGCACATGTTATTTTGGGTGCGATGGTTTTTATTCCATGGTATTGGATGCTTTGGCATGTATAAATATCTATTATGACATTGAAAGGAACATAATGAAAAATCAAGCTGGTAGTCCCAGTTTTAGGATCCAGGGGAAAATCTCTGTGTATATGTGTTTTATGTGTTATGCTCTCACATTGTTTATTTTCTATGTTTTAGAATTGGTATGCAGGTAATTTCTGTACAAGGTTAAAACCTACATTTGGTATCAAAGTTGTTTTTGGCTTCAAGGGGACACCTTTGTTCCGTAAGGGTTTTTCTCGGGCCTGTGGTAGACCATGTTCAGTGGGAGATCTGCGAGATCGATTATGTTGGTGAAAGAAAATGGTGAGTAGTGGAAAGATAGAGACTAAGAAACTTGATGGTCAGAGTTTTGAGTTGTGGAAACTCAAGATGGAGGATCTGTTGGTGGATAAAGATCAGTGGATCATGGTAGATTTAGGTACTAAACCAATGGGAGTGTTCGATGAAGAATGGAAGAAGTTGGATTGGAAGGCAAAAAGCATAATACGATTGTGTGTCTCAGATTCAGTATTGTTGAATGTATCAGGGGAAGCTACAGTGAAGGCTTTGTGGGACAAGTTAGGGACTTTGTACCAATCTAAGTCTTTGGTGAATAAATTGTTCTTGCAAAAAAATCTATATAAATTGAGGATGAAAGATGGAGACTCGGTGATAGAGCATCTGAATGAATTTAATACTGTGGTAAGTCAGTTAGCATCTGTTGATATTAAAATTTTAGATGAAGATAAGTGCATCAGTTTGTTATGTTCTCTACCAGATTCATGGGATAGTCTGGTTATTACAATAGGTAGAAATGCAACTACATTGCAGTTTGATGAAATAGTCTCATCCTTGCCGACAGAGGAGATGAGATGGAAAAATATGGAAAGATAGAATGGTGATGCCTTGTTTGTATGAGGAGGGTCCTAGAATAGAAACAAAATTAATTCATCGAGTGGGAGAGATAAATCTAGAGGGAGATCTAAATCTCCATGAAAACTTGTAAAGGTGGTGTGCTAGAAATGTGGAAAGGAAGGGCACTTCAAAAGGGACTGTAAATATAAAGCTCCTGATAAAGGAAAGGTATCTAATGATGCTCCTTCTGTAGAGGCGAAAACCACCTCAGATGAAGGTGGGGATGTGTACTTAGCTTCTTCAAGTACATGTGTAGATCATGAGGCATGGTTGATTGACTTAGGTGAATCCTTTCACTTCACTCTCCATAGAGAGTGGTTCTACAAGTATGAGAAATACGATGGTAGTGATGTTTTCTTAGGGGATGATAAGAAGGCTAGAATCATCGGTCGCAGAAAAGTAAAGTTGAAGTTGCAAGGTGGAAGGGTTAGAATACTTCCAGGTATTCGACATATTCTTGCGTTGGCCAGAAATCTGATTTCTGTAAGAAAGCTAGATGATGCAGGTGTAAAAACAATGTTTGAGAAGGATACCTGCAAAATGGTTTGGGGAGCATTGGTATTGATGTGGGGAGTTCGAATTGGAACTCTGTACAAGTTGCAAGGTAACACTGTTATTGATGGGTGCAATAGTTCTATGGTTCCTGAAACTAGAGCAAAAAATCTAGTGGTCTCTAAAGAGAAGACCATGTTGTGGCATCAAAGGCTTGGACATATTAGAAAGAAGGGCCTTTGAATACTTCATGGTAAAGGTACGGTAGAAGGTATGAGTAATAGCTCTCTGGATTTTGATTTCTATGAAAATTGTGTATATGGGAAGAAGAATCAGGGGAATTTCCCCTCTAGTAGTGAGAGGGTGAAACAAATATTAGAACGTGTGCACAATGATGTGTTTGGACCTGTGAAGGTTTCATCATTGGGTAAGTCTATGTACTATGTATCATTTATAGATGACTTCTCAAGGAATACATGGATATATTTCCTTAAGAAGAAATCTGAAGCCTTTGACAGGTTTAAAGAATTTAAGGCTCTTGTGAAAAATCAGACAGAGAAGAAGATAAAGGTGTTGAGGACAGATAATGGTGGAGAGTTTTGCAGTAAGGATTTAGAAGAATTCTATAAGAAGTGTGGTATAGCACGACAAAAGACCACTCCATATACACCTCAGCAAAATGGAGTTGTAGAAAGAATGAATAAGGCATTGATGGAAAGGGCAAGAAGCATGCTCAGTGGTGCCGAGTTAGGATAGGAATTCTGGGCAAAGGCGGTGGATATTGCATGTTACGTGGTCAACAGGTCACCTTCATCAACGTTGGAGGATAAGACTCCACAAGAGGTATGGACTGGTAAGAAACCCTCTATTTGACATCTGAGGGGTATTTGGATGTGATGCATATGTACATGTTCCAAAGGAAAAACGAACCAAGTTGGATAGTAAATCTGAAAACTGCATCTTTATTAGGTATAAGGATGGTTTAAAGGGTTATAAGCTTTGGAACCCAGTCACACAAAAGGTTGTGTACATCCTAGATGTGGTGTTCAGAGAGGTAAAAGATGTTATTGAACATGAAGTCCAACCGAAGTAACCTGAGAAGATAGAGTTTGAGCTTAAGGAGGAAGAATCAGACTCTACAGCAGAGGAGGAATTACAAGATGAAGAGCGAAAAACTCCGGGTGTGAGAAGATCAGTTCGAGAAAGAAGGCAGCAAGAAAGGTATAGTCCGTCTACTCTTTGTTCAAATTTTTCTTTATCTATTACTGACGATGATCCCAAAATTGTGAAGGAAGAAGCAGATTCAGAGGATGGAAAACTCTAGAAAGAGGCCATGGTTAATGAAATGGCATCTTTGCATAAAAATGAGGCTTCGGATCTGGTGGAGTTGCCAGCTGGAAGGAAACCCATTGGAAGCAAATGGGTGTTCAAGAAGAGGGCAAATGCAGAAGGAAAGGTGGAGAAATACAAAGCTCAGTTGGTAGAAAAAGGTTATTCCCAGGTGCTGGCAATTGATTTTGGTGATATTTTTTCTCCTATTTCCAAGGTAACTTCTATTAAATTAATTTTATCTGTTGCTACTACTTTTGATTTTGAGGTAGAACAGATGGATGTGAAGACAACATTTCTTCACAGGGATCTAGAAGAGGAAATATACATGAAGAAACCTGAAGGCTTTGCAGTGAAGGGTAAGAAAGAACTGGTATGCAAGTTAAAGAAGTCTCTGTATGGGTTAAAACAGTCACCAAGGATGTGGTATCAGAAATTTGATACATTTATACAGGGACTTGGCTTCACGAGAAGCGAAGTATATCACTATGTGTATTTTACATTAATTGGTGACCATGCTATTTATCTGGTCTTATATGTGGATGATATGTTGCTGGTTGGAAATGACAAAGAAATTATCTAGGATTTGAAGACCCAATTGTCCTCCGAATTCAACATGAAAGATCTTGGTGCTGCAAACTATATTTTGGGTATGGACATTAAAAGAGACCGGGCAAAGAAGAAGCTCTGGTTAAACCAGAGGAAGTATGTCGAGATAATACTGCAAAGGTTTAATATGTAGGATAGTAAACTGGTGAAGGTTCCTATTCCTATAGGTGTGAGGTTATTTGCTAAACAGTGTCCCAAGACACATGAAGAGGAAGAGGACATGTCCCGTGTTCCATATGCAAGTGCATTCGATAGCCTGATGTATGCAATGGTCTGTACTAGAATAGACATTGCACATGTAGTGGGAGTATTGAGTAGGTTTATGTCAAAACCAGGGAAGGAGCACTTGACAACAGTGAAGCAGGTTTTCAGCTATTTGCATGGCACTATTGATTATGGTTTGTGCTACCAAGGAAGATTAGGATTGGACAAAATTTTGAATATTCGTGGCTTTGTTGATGCAGACTGAGCTGGAGATCTGGATTAGATAAGATCTACAAGTGGGTATGTGTTTAACCTATTTGGAGGTGAAATCAGTTGGATGAGTAAGAAACAATCTGTAGTGGCACTATCAACTACAGAGGGAAAATACATGGCAGCCACTCATGCAAGCAAGGAAGCAGTTTGGTTGCAGAGATTGTGTTCAAGTATGGGGTTAGTACAAGGAGTTATAAGGATAGACTATGACAGCCAAAGTGAAATTTTCTTGGAAAAGAACCCCGCATATCATTCAAAGACAAAGCACATTGATGTCCAGTTTCACTTTGTGAGGGATATGATAGAAGACAAAAAGGTGTTGCTGGTAAAGGTGGACAATGGGTGTTTCAGGGTTGGAAAAATGTCTGAGCTCTCTTATGGCCCCCTTTGGAAAGAAAACAACAAGTGGGAGAATGTTGGGTTGTGTTATATTCTTTCCATGACTAGCCCATGTAGTTAACTGGGGGGTTAGGGGGGAGGGCGAATCCCCCCTTCGTGGCACCAATTGTGTATCAGGGGGGGTCACAGGGGGTTCGACGTGTACACATAACCCCACTTTATGGTGTCTGGGTTAGTGTAGGGCTATAACTAGGGTCTCTCACACCACCAATTATTCCACATTATTAAGTCAATCCGGGATCGTTTGGTTTTTTCAAAGAGTAACTCAATCCGAGGCTGTTTTTCCCAAGTAATGCTCGGTAGTATAGTGCTCTAATGAATTGAAAGGAAACAGATACTAAACTATAACTGAATCAACTCAAGGATAAAATCACACAAA
>APFE030299788.1:0-19178 GCA_000404065.3 Pinus taeda
TGCATGGCAGTCCAGATTGTTAATCGGCTGCGTTGCTATCCATTAGCATGATCTCCTTTGCGTTGGATAAACCGTTTGTATGCATGGCAGATAAACCATTAAAAATGGTATATAATAATCTTTCATGCAGATTCTTTTGACATAGAGGATAGCCATTAATATTGTCTGCATTAATGTTTTTGATATGTGATAAGATTTGCGTGGATATCCATTGGAGCGTTGATAACCTTGGCACGTTTTTATTGGTTTACGTGGAGGTCCCAGCCATTGTCTGATGGACCAGCGAACCAGAAAAATCCATTGTTTTGCTTTATTGCCTGCATGATTATCTGAAGTGTCTGCATGTTCACTGGAGCCCCTATGGCTTCCCTTGCATAGCGCCTAGACTCCAACCCGGTGGATATATGCATGGCAGTCCAGATTGTTAATCGGCTGCGTTGCTATCCATTAGCATGATCTCCTTTGCGCTGGATAAACCGTTTGTATGCATTGCAGATAAACCATTAAAAATGGTATATAATAATCTTTCATGCAGATTCTTTTGACATAGAGGATAGCCATTAATATTGTCTGCATTAATGTTTTTGATATGTGATAAGATTTGAGTGGATATCCATTGGAGCTACTGTTCGCTAATTGCCAACTTTGAAACACTCTTCCCCGCTACTAACACTTTCAGTTATTTCTTGTAGGGGGCACCACGGCCTCACGGTACAATAAATACATCATTTTATTCTCATTCTCAGCCACGCCTACAAACTCACTGACGATAAAGAGCTCAGCTGATTGGGTTGTTTTTTCACAACAGATCTCAGAGGCAGTGCGTCGTTTCTGAGTAGACATGGCCGTCACCGAGCCCATACATGTTGCCCTCTTCATCATATTAATTGCGATTACCGTGCATGCAGTACAGAGTGCGTTCTTTGATTTATCTATGGCTTGTTCTTGATCCGTTACTCTTTGTTATATCATTTACTCTTTGTTATCTTGCCGGCGTTACTTTGTTTTTTAATAGTCAGTGAATTAATCATAGAGGCGTCACATAGTTAATGTGTTGGGATGATGTACTGTATTTGTTCAGGCGCCATTATCAAGTGCGAGGAGCTTCCCGTGGAACTCTGTGCCTTCTCTGTTTCCTCGTCTGGTAATAGATGTGTGCTCGAGAAGGATGTAATGATGAACGACACCTTGCAATTTGAATGCCAGGTAACTTTTAATTATTAATCATAAAAACCTCACATTACTTACACAACTAGCGATTTTAATAGACACGTCATTGGCGACGATCATAATCTTGACTAGCAATATTGGTTATACATCATTAGTCATCGCTTGTGATGGTGGAAAAAATGGTGGGATGGATAGAAAGCGAACAGTGCATAAATGCGTGCGGCTTGGAACAGATGGTTGTGGGAATGTCCACCGATTCTATACACGAACCGGAATTTAGTACCAAGTTTTGTTCTTCCGAGTGCCGCAACAATTGCCCCAACATCGTCGATCTGCATGTCAATCTCGCTGCGGGAGAAGGTTGGTCCCTCAGATGCCCTTTGTTCTGATGTCAACAATTCATTTAAAGTATTTACGTAATAAGAGATTTGAGGCATGGTTTTGACAGGAATATCTATAGCGAGCATGTGCGAATCACAGAAAAGCAGATCCGGCAATGTGATCAAGAAATCGGAGACCGATTTGTCCAAGTCAAAGTCAAGCATCCGTTCCAAATCGTCTGAATCCCCGAATCGAAAGGAAACCATAAAATTGAGTCGGAAGTTGCTGTAATTGGACACCCTTGTTACGGCAGACCATTATCATTGGTAATTGCATGGAGAAAAATGCAGCATTAAACATAGTTACCAAATTTGGTCAAATTGACCGATTTTTTTTAATATTCGGCGGTTCGATTCAATTCTTGGATTAATACGCCAATTCAATTTCGTTATAGGATATTGTGTTCACGGATCAATACGGGAGGTGGCAGACCAGATTTCCAATCAGAACTATTAATTTCTTGTGGCCAGTGTATTTTTCAGAGACTTTTCCGGATCGAGGAGAAAGAAATAAGCTTAAAAAATAAAATGCGTACTACCTGGGAATGAACAGTCGCTTAATCGGCACCTTCGGAGAAGATAGCAGTCAAGGAAACTGACAAGCCTTGAAAGGATTAAAGGGTGAAATCAGATACAACATTCAAACATGAAAAAGCAAAAGTAAGTGGTATTGTAAAATCCGTACCTGCGCAGAAGACTCGGAAGTCTGGCCTGGAGCGGGTTAAGTGTGCCGAAAGCCTGAAAATGCCAAGGAAACGTTATAGTGATTTAATATAAATAATATTTTATTCAATTATATCGTTTGGGCATTCAGACATTCTTGGAATTGAACACTCAGTGCCCCTGCATGCATTACACGTGCCCGTCCGGAGTACTGGTGTACATATCCACCCCGAAAATCCTCGTGGATATGACCAGTACAAGAACCAAGAAAACGCGCAAGGGTATGAATAGTATCAAAACCAGGAAACTGCCCAAGTTTATGTTCATTCCCGTGAGGACACTCTCTCTGTAGAAAGCCCATTGACACTCGGCAGTTTTATACAGACATTTCTGGTTTTCCGCATTTAGTGCATTCGTATTCGCGGCATTGCCCTGCTTTCGTCTGTTAACGACTGCGAAGCTTTCAAAGGTAGGGTACTGTGTCTTCAACATCTGCTACTTCCACGGATTTCGAAGAAAATTTCTGCAATTCTGCGATTGCGAATTATGTGCGAAGCTAGGTTTAGGAAAATGTGTGGACTTCGTATTAATTTGTGTTTTCATTCTGTATTTCCACAGGTTCGGTTCTGTAAATAATAATGGTTTGCACTCTTTCTAGTTTGTACATTCAGGCAACTGCTTCTGCCTGTTCGATTCCGACAGGCAGCAGAAATGGAGCTTTCGTTCCCTCTGGTAACGGGCTGAAGTCTAAAGTGAGTTTGAGTTCTTTTAAACAGCGGCGTCTAAAGGCGGCTGTTGTGAGAGCAGAAAGCAGCAAGGAAGGCGCCATAGAGGTGCAAAATACTAGCACCAAAAATGTTGCTGAACAGAGGCCTAGGGCCGTGGAAAGGGCGACAGAGATTTCGCCTTTCGGTAAGTTTATAATCCTATAATTTTGAAGGTTTTTTTTGGTTAACTTTATTCTTCAATTGAATTTGTTCCTAATTGGGTAGGGATACGTGAGGTTTGTCCCTAAGTCGGCAGGAATTTGTGATTTTGTTCCAGGATTTGTGAAGATTTCTTTGAATAGCAAGCTTGATCTGTGAAAACGCCCAAAAAGTTAGAAAACGCCCAAATCGTTCATGCTAATTCAAGCCTGAGCTTTAACTATGTGTACAATTTAGTTTGGCTTCTGACCGATGGATGGGGAACATTTTGGGGGTTTGACAGGTCTTGTCGATCCATTATCGCCAATGAGGACGATGAGGTAGATGCTTGACACGATGGACCGACTTCGCTCTTCTTCGCGGGGGGTATCCAGAGACAACAAGTTGTCAGTTCGAACCCCGTGGGACATGATGGAAAAGGAGACTGAACTGAAAATGAGGTTCGACAAGCCCGGATGCAGCTACAATACTCGGCTGGGATTGCATGAAAACTCTGAGATGGACAAAATAAAGGCGGAATTGAAAAATGGTGTCCTCCCGAGAACCGACAACCCTTCTACCTATGGTATGTGCACTGACCCCAGTCCTCCTTTCTGAATCTAATTTTATAAATGCATGTGCACTGACCCAGTCCTCCTTTCTGAATCTAATTTTATAAATGCATTGCTACTGCGTAATATACAATTGCTAATTTAATTCAGGAAATTAAGTTTTAGTTTCAGCAACTTACAGAGAATTACATGATGCAGAGAATTACAGGTCTTACATGCTGTGTGATGCAGAGAATTACAGGTCTTACAGGCTTACACAGCGACGCAAATAACCGACAACCCTTCTACCTATGGTATGTGAACTGACCCCAGTCCTCCTTTCTGAATCTAATTTTCCTTTCTGAATCTAATTTTATAAATGCATGTGCACTGACCCCAATCCTCCTTTCTGAATCTAATTTTATAAATGCATTGCTACTGCGTAATATACAATTGCTAATTTAATTCAGGAAATTAAGTTTTAGTTTCAGCAACTTACAGAGAATTACATGATGCAGAGAATGCAGAGAATTACAGGTCTTACAGGCTGTGTGATGCAGAGAATTACAGGTCTTACAGGCTTACACAGCTACGCAAATAATTACAGACTTACATGATGCAGAGAATTACAGGTCCTACAGGCTTACAGAGGAGGCTTACAGAGAATACCAGCGACGCAAATAATTACAGGCTCTCGATGCAACTGGGGCATTACAGGCTCTGGATGCAACTGGGGCAAAGACCTTACCATGAAGAAGCTTTTGAACTGGGCAGGTGCAAGTGGGGCCTTCTTCCGTTGTCTTCACAGAAACTGTGCGAAGGCTATCCTGGAAGGAGCGTGGAGAGAAAAGCCTTTAAGTAAACCGTTTAAGTAGCCATGTGGATAGCCAGGTGTAGCGGGGTAGCCAGGTGTAGCCAGGAACCTGTGGATGGTTATATGTTCACATATACCAGCATGTTCCTCACTGTTTGAACTAACATTTAATTTCCTCAACTAATACTAACATTAATTTACGCGGTAGGATTTACAAGTTTCAAAATATCACATAAACAAAGAAGATAACCTATTGTTTTAGCTTCGGTTCAGCTTCGGTCCTCGGGAAGAGGCCAAATAACACGACTAATAAATATGTTGCTGAGAACTTGGGTTATCGCTAATAAAAGCAAGTAAAAGCAGCTAAAAGCAGCTAAATTAATGCTATGTCCATCGTGATCGATTACTATAGTCCATGCCTGAAGGCAGGGACTAATAAAAGAAAATTAAAGTTTTTAAGGGATAACTAATAAAGTTTTACATGAGTTTAAAAGGGTAACTAATGAGTAAGTAAACTAATATCTAAGTTTATTTGGAGCAGTAGCCAAATACATGGCTAACAATATGGATGTCTTTCTAAGTAAATAAAGCATTAAAAATACAAAAACTATGAAGAATTAAATTCCATAAACAATATAATATTATTAAGAATAAAAAAATAAATTATGTAGCATTAAAAATTTAAAAAATAATAAGAAAAAATTATAAAAGATGAGAAATGAAAGCATAAAAGTTAAAAGTAATATTCTTTGAATGCTTCACATATAAACAAATTATTGTTAAGAAGAAGTAGTATCAAGTTGATGATGTGGTTGATCACTTAAATGTGACATGATTACATTATGTTTTATAACATTTAAACTCAAAAAGTATGAGTAGTTAGTTGTGAAGCGACACTGTAAAATAAATGTAACTATTCGAACATTTATATTAATAAATCTAACACTCATAAAAATAGAGCTACCCAATTATATTGATTATAAATCAGTTGGATTATTTATTTTATAATAATTATAAAACTTTACATTTGAAGCGCTTCTTTGGCATTGTCCAAGGCTGGCAATATCTGAAAAATTCACACCAATTTCACCAGCAGGAATGACATCTAGTCTAATTCGTTTCTCAAAATTCATTGTATGGAGCTACTTCCTATGACAATAATTATTATATTCGTGAATATCTTTCAATATTTATTACATAATACACAAGAACACGATTCAATTGATCCAAAAGCTATGTTTTTTTAACATGGCAGACTCACTAGTTTAGAAAGAAGAGGAGGAGGATTTGATGCCTTTGGACCCTCACCTTCTTTCTTAGGGTCGATTTCTTTCTTAATGGCACCTCCCACAGGGGCAGAGCCAGTTTTCTCAGCTTCACTTTTGTTCTCTGGTGATGGAGATGTTTCACTTGTGAGTTCTACCATTGCAGAACCTGTCTCCTGAGGTTCATGTAGAGAAAGAAAGGAGACATTGATAAGTCCCATTTACTGATACTTGAGACAATTAGTAACAAATCAGAGTTTTGTTTTCAAACCTTTGAAGAATCCCCATTGAACACTAGCAATGTTGCTTTACTTTTTGCCTTGCTTATTTGGAATATATTCAACCCATGCGCTAAGATATTAGATAACCATTACCCAACCTTTTATGTTTCTTGATCTAAATGTTAAGAGAACGAGAGAAAGTAACCAATCTTCCATTTCTATACTTTGGATTTTTTGTATTCATTAGCTAGTGAGAAATGGAAAACACAACAATTTCTTCCATAGCTGCACAATTATAATGAACATAACTAGTCTGTTTATGAAGGATATTCCAATTTTCAATTGATATTATGGGAATGAACTCACAAGTACTAAGAAGATTCAAATTCGAAAAACAAATGGATCCCAAATAATCACATACAAGATCATTTGTTGCATGAATATATCAAAGTACAGACAACAAAAACAATGCAATGGTCAGAAGCTTATAAACATTGATCACTAATGCAAGAACACCTAATCTAAACTGAAAAAAGATACATAATGATAAATATAATTTCTAGAAGACTCAATACAATCATAAATATGCTAGAAGGCTCACGAACGCTTGCTAGAAGACAATGCAATCATAAATATGCCCAATAAACAAAACAAGAAATGATAATCTGCAAGCTTTTGACTACAAATAAAAGAAAAAATATTTTCTTACACTATCAGTAGTTATACATCTAAAATAACTGCATTTAAAAAAAAAATCATGAGTATTGAGAATCAATACTAAGATATGCATGGACAATTAATTCTTTATATTACCTCTGATATATGGTTCTTATTTTCCTGAAACTAAATAGCTTTGAAATCTTCTTCAAGTCGACTCTTCCAACTGACAAGGTGTGCATTTTCTTATGGGGGCTTGATATCGATATTATAGGGAAATAATGATGCTAGCTTTTCAATTATTACTCTATAGTTTTGTTTGTTTGATGGATCCACCATTATAGAACCTAGAACTAATAATGGTCTTGAAATATTCTTTAGCATTTCACAAAACAAACAATATGTCCTTGGTGCTCTGAATATAAGCATCTCAACATCTCTCGAATATAAAAGTGCAGGGCTTGTCCTAGAGATAGTCATTAAAACTTGTGGCATATTTTTTCAGAAGAAATACAACCTACAAATTACCCTTACAAAAGGAAAGAAAATAATGACTTAAACCTTAACTTATAAAGGGACATGCAAGAGATGAATGTTATACTTAGGTGTTCTAGAAAGCGAGAAACTGTAAGGAATCTTGGAATGAAAAATATTATTACAGTGGTGAGAAGTATATAGTTGTTAAACTAGTCACCCATGGTCTACATTTGTTTCTATATCTAATGGTTAATATGTCTTTGTCGATCATTATCATGTAGTGGGAGATGATCAATTAGTGACAATCTAGCACCAATTAAATTAAGCATCACATTTATGACTGCAAAATCATAAATGGTTAAGGTGAAACTATCAACCATCCATTTCGTGATTGCTTCTAATTTGCTCAGTTTGTATTTGTATATCTTAGATTCTGTTAGATAAGGATACAATGATGTACGGGGAAAGGGCACTATAGTGTGCACCCGTGACCCACATGTGTCTTTCTTTGCACTCCTTTAATGCAATGCATGGGCCTTTGCAGATTCTCTGATCATAGTACGATGACATGAGAGGACCATCGCTACACGCATATTTTTTTCTGAGTTTTTTTTCTCCCAGCATGCCTTATAACTCATCTTCATAGCCTATCGAGCTAAAGGCCGATATGCAATATGCAGAGCTTGCTGCCACATCAAGCTATGTAGCCTTGATGTGGTGGCTGTGCTCAGACCATTGTCTTGGAAAAATAAAAACCTAAGGTCTACTATAGAAACTCCATGGATTTGTTTGCAAATTTTTTATACATAGATAACTAATACAAAACCATGGATCATAAATTTCACTGTTATGCAGTGACCTAAAAAGCAAAAAGAAAAGGAAGACGTGTTACCTTAGAAAAGAATACTTAGAGTGACCATACGATGTAAAAAAAATTAGAATATGAAATTTAGATATCTAACTTCATTCTCCCCTTATTGACAAATTTCCTCATTTGTTTCAAAATTTCACTATAATATTTGTTTTATCCCCTGCATATTTATCGGAAAGATAAAAGGTTTAAGATAAAAATGAGTGATAGAACGAAATAAAAATCTCTTTCAATGCTACAAAACCTAGCATATTGTTGCTCTGCTTCATTGTAGTATCGTAGTATTTTTTACCCTTTGCATAATGTTATTTGATTTCTTAAGGCTTAGGGTTTTTATTGCATTGACGTGCTCTACTAGAATTAGTCACCTAGTGTGTTTTACTATGTTGGTGCATTGATATGTGTGCTATTGGAGCATGCATTAAGTATTCCATTAGATGAGTTATAATATGAGTTTCTCTTTACTTTAAGTATTCCATTTGCATACTCTAATTATGTACTAGTTGGTCATGCGGTAGTTAGAAAAATGTACACATATCAATGTACGAAACACCAAGAAAATCAATAAAGTCAAATTATTTAAAATTGTCAACTTTTACTCCATATATCTTTACTTTTTCTTAATATAGGTTGTGTTCAAATTCTATACTTGCTTTAACGAATATTAATTATTTACATATTTGGTTATGTAGGTCTTAGGTTGAGATAGAAATACTAACATAAGAAAGGAGCAAATTCACTTGAAAAAAGGAAAAAGATATGAAATTTAAATACACAAGTATTTTATTTTAAAATACTTGTGGGTTTAAACATTGCTGCATTTATAGTGATTATATTAACAATATTGTAAGATTTTGAAGGCAACGATAATATTGCCTTAATATATTGAGATATTATGAGATATTTTACCTAAAATTGATGACAAGTTATATTTTGGGTCTTTAATGATATATATTTTTATTTTCTTATGTAATAAACGTAATATTAATATTAAATAATATGTAGTGGATAAATGTGATATTAGCATTAAATGACACGTAGTGGTTAAAGTGTGTTATATAAACAAATATCAAGAAGCCTCGAAAACATCTTTTATAATATGAGTGAAGAAACAACATAAAATTTTAATGAATATTTTGTAAAGAGGAGAAGGTGGATTAAAAGGTGTTCATAACAGAATTTCTTTTGATGCTATTTTATCAAACTTTATAAAAATATTAGGTAACATAGTTCGAACACTCAAATTCAAGGAAACTACTTATTATGATGGTCATACCAACTAGGAACCATTCTACCCTCTTAAGAAGAAAAAAATTACAAAGGATATATAAAATGACAAATTGTTGTTGATGAGTTTATTCATATTGGTGTTGGAAGCTAATTAAAGGGGGAAAAGATTTTATAATAATATAAGTGAATCAATGCAAATAATGCAAACATGCAATTTTTTACTTACTATATAAAATTCAAACTAATGAATCTAAGAGCCATATTGTGACACCTCTGATACATTTCCCCTCATTTTTGTAATGTAATAATCTAATGGCCTTAAGCATGGGACCAAAGGTCGATGATCTAACAGGGAAGAGGAAAGATAAACCAAGTGGGGTTAGTTGGCGCCTTAAGTTAATTATGGTGCAAGTAATAAGAAAAATGAGAGGAAGATTCCAAGAGGAACATGAAGAGGCCCCTAAGGAAATGATACAAAGGAAAATGCACAACAATGTGGGGCTTGTACCTCTTCTTGGTGGAGCTCATGTGTAAAGATGGAAATAACTATGAGTTGAGGGAATGTGATTCCCTAAAAGAGAAAATTTATGACTATAAGTGAAAGAGGATAAAAAGGAGATAGAATGAGTGATTGCCAAAGGACTGGCTAAGAAATCACTCATGATGCTTTGATAGGGTTGATAAATCACATGCAAAAGGGAACTTGTTGTGGGTTAACAAACTAATCATTAAGTGCTTGACACAACTAATAAACCACCTAGGGTGCTTGTTAGGGGTTTATAAATCACTCTTAAAGTGCTTGACCCAATTGATAAACCACCCATTATTGTGAATTTTTATTGTGCTTGACTAGTTGATAAACCACCCACTATCATATGTATTTCATATCCTCTATGAACTGAAAGATGAGGCTCATCAATAGGTAAATTATATGGGTCTTAATGCCACTCTCCAGCTTATTAAAATAATTTTTTCTCACATTTATTTACATATTTTATTATATTTTGCTTAGTGAGAAGGGTAAAGGTGAGATGTTATGTAATGTAGCCTAATATGTATTAAATGCAGGAATTGGAGCAGTTTTGGGCTCATTTAAGTGCAAGAACTTGAAGTAGACAAGCAAGAGGGATTTTAGGAAATTTGGTCTCCCTCCTTAACTCCTCAATCATTCGAAGATTCCTCCACCAGATCTCATCAATTAGAAGTTACAAGAAGCCAAGCCAATCGAGTTCATTGGTAGCCAGGCTAGTGACAGTTTAAGACAAGTCAATCTCGAGTCTGGGAGCCAAGCCTCCCTAATTTTTAGGAAGTTGTTGGTAGCTTCAATTTCTATAAATAAGAAGGCCAAGGGCCTCATTAAGATTCAATATTTTGTTGTATCCAAGAGGAAATTTGGAGCTAAGACAATGTGACTGTTACTCTTATGTTATTTTTTACATTTGATGATAATGAAAAGGTTTATCTTGATCCAACACTGAGTTCACTCAGTGGGCTGAAGCTCTTGGGTTAGGGCCCAACCCTAGGGTAGAAGTTCCTCTTTTTGTACATGTATTCTTAGGTTAAAATCATAGTTAGCTACTGACGTTATTTATGCTTTGTTTACTTTACAAGTAGTTGGATGATTGTCTAGTCTTTCTTTCATTAGTTGAAGAAGTAGACCAGTGGCATAGTCGTGAAAGAGAATACTTCAGAAAATCATGTGGCAATGGCCTCTTCCTCATCTCCCTCATGGGATCATGGTTTTAGGGCCCCACTCTCACAACCCCAAAAACAAATTTATCTTTTAATCATTGCATAGCTTAAGGTTCCTTGTTGAAAAAATCATTGTTTCTAATTTCTTGTAAGCACCTGCAGTTGTCATTTTGTTTCTTGAGTTTATTGTAATTTAAGAAGGCATTTCATTCCATAGATATAGTCATTAGCCATCAATAAATAATTTCTCTCAAATTGAACTCAGATTTTGCATATCTATATGAAGTTACACATAAATAAAGAGAAGAACATGTGTTGTTCCAAGATTTGTTGATCTACAGGGAGGAACTCATTCTCCAACCTCATATAAGCCTTCTTGACCTACTGCCAAGGCCCACCAACCCCTAATCCGAATTTATGTTTTATAGCCACTGTGGACAGCCACCTTGAGCAAATCCAACCATCTTGAAGTGTTGGGTTGAGCCTTGGGCATTGTGCACCTTCCCTACACCTTATTCCACCATTAGACATATTCCCATCACTTCATTTCACCTTCCCTACCTTCTTATAGCCCTCAACTAGTTTCCTGTAGAAAACCAAGACATCCTGTAGTAAATTAGGACATCATGTAGTAACTGCAGGAAACCCTTTAGCAGCCTGTTTTAGCCTATTTTGAGAAGAAATGCTAATCTGAGCATAGGGTAGGCCCTCCACTTAACTTGCATGCCCCTCGATGCCATTTCGGACCAGCTTTTACATGCATTTCTCCCCTGCAAAAGATCAAATTGTTTAATTTAACATTCACAATTCTAAATTGAAATTCAAAACTCTTTTTCTGCACTTTTAACAAAATATAGCGAGTGCATGCATACATCAGTCATAGCAGTGTTAGGATAATTTCCATGCCTACTTAGTCTAGGTAGCTAGATGATAGAATCCAAGGTTAGATTAGTTCCCTTCTGCAAGTAATGTGTGTCAATTATTAGCTAGATAATTTCATGTCATTTCATAGCACTTTCCATTCAACACTTTCATTTTCCTAAAATAGTTAAAAATTTACTTTTTGCATTAAAGATAGCTTTACATTCATTGTCAGTAGTTAGACTCCTTCTAGTTAATAGAAGACTGGTTTGAAAAACCCTAGTGGTCTATTGCCCCAGTTGAAAAGTGACAAGAGTAGATTGTTGCATCTACTGTGCATATAGCACTGTCACATATAAGTTTGTACGAACCCCAGGTTGATAAAGTAAATTTGGTAGCCCTAGGAGTTGTAGCATCCTAGCTGCAATACTAGGGCTCAGCACTTTTTGGCACCATTGTCGAGGAGGTGTCCAAGTAGCTGCAATTTCTTCTTTCCTTTTTGTTTTACATTCAGTAAGTAGTTGCAATCTATGATTTCCTTTCTATTTGACATACAGTAAGTAGTTGCATTTTCTGCCTTCTTTCCTTTTTGCAAATAATTTAGAAATTGCCTAAAAAAAAGAACATTTCTTTCATGCCTTGTAGTCGTAGAGACAATTTACGAAAAAGATTCCAAATACCCCCACACCATCAGACAACCAACCTTCCTTCTTCTTTGGTGGTTGCTAGCTTCCCTCTCTGACAACAAGGGAGTTGGAGTGTTGAAAATTTTGCAACAAGAAATTTTAAATTTAGAATGTGCTAAAAAGTAGACCTGCTAAAAATAGCATGTCTAAAAATAGTAGTTTGGCCAGTGAGGTCAGTGGCCACATTGGGTGAGAGGTGAAACTACTAAAAATAGAAAGTTCTAAAAATAACATTTCTGGGTCCCTTCCTATTTATAACAGTCCCTAGTCTATCTATAGGAAGTAAAATTAATTTTGGTCTTAACAGCAGTTGGAAATATAATTAATTAATTAATTGAGTTAATTAGTTAAGGAAATTTCAATTGAAGTAACTTTGTGAGCAATGCACATAGTTGTCCCCACTAATTGAGGAATTTATCCTTAATTTCCTCCACAAATTGAGGGAATAGTATTGAGTTCTATAATGAGAGAATCAGTTTGAATTATTCTAACTGGTTCCAAGCTCCAAGCTAAATTATTTTTAACAAGTTGTTAAAATAATAAAATATAAGTGCATTGTTATATGCTTTGCATGCATGTGACAACTATTATTTTAGATAACTGAGGATTCACTCATGGATAACTATTGCATGTCAGTTCTGTCAGAGACCCAGTTGAGATCAGATGTGGAACAATGTACTATCAAATGCTTGGATATTTCTAGTAAGTATTCTTTGCATGGAGAAGGATCTATTATAGGAGATTGGAGGACTTGTGGCCTATATATTGAGGCCTAGGTATTCCATGATTTTAATCTTCTGATTGAAGATCATCAGGATCTTGTTATTACAGAGAGAGCAGGATAGCTATTGAGCTGATTCTTTTTGTATGTTGTTGAGGATCTCCACTTGATTGATAATACATGGTTGGGGTTTTATGTTGGTGCTTTCCCCTGGATATATCTTGTGTTATGTGTGATGATTCCTTCTTATCAGTTATATGTGTTCTTATTGATGTTGCTCATGGCTGATTAAGCTTCTGCTAAATTGTTTGTAGAAGTAGATCAAGTGTTTTTCTTTAGTACATTGCATTACCAGGTTGATCTACAGGTGGGAAATTTCTACATGGTATTAGAGCTAACTGATTTGCAGCAAAAGTTTTACATGGTATCAAAGCTAGCTGATTTGTAGAAAACTTCTACAAGAATTTTTACATGGCATCAAAGCTAGCTGATTTGTAGCAAAAATTCTACAAAATTCTACATGGAGGACCCATTAGGTGAACAACCAAAGATCTTTGAATATCCTATTGGGAAAGAAGAAGAAGAAACCCTTACACACACTTACAACATGGCTGAAAACAAAAATGAAGGTGCTTTTCCCATTAGAGATACTAATGGAGATACTAGGATGAAAAACATAAGCCCCTCTGCCCTTCCTCACTTCCATGGCTTAACCTCATAAGACCCTGATACCTTCTTATTTTAGTTTGTTGTTATCTGCAAAACTTATGATTATACCTTTGATGACCAGAAGCTGAAATTGTTCGCATCCACCCTTAAGGATGCAGCCTTGTGCTGGTTCATGGGTTTGCCTAGGGAAAACATCACAACTTGGGCTCAGATGAAACAATCCTTCAATGAAAAGTATAGGGACTACTGTAGGTCCAAGGATACCAAAGAAGAAATCTTCATAATGGCCTTGGGACATGATGAATTGATCTGATATTCACCCTATGAGTGACATCAGTTGAAGATTTATTAAACAAAGGTATTACAGACTCATGTGATGGTGTGTGTTGTGTGTTATTTAAGAAATGGATCGATCAGATTGCCAATACACAGACATTTAAGTGGAAAGACAACAGAGAAATACAATAAGAAAACATAAAGACACAAGAATTTTTTAATAAGGAGTTCACCATATTCTCTGGGGCTACATCTCCAGTCCAACTTTCAGTGGTGGCCTTGTTTTATTGTGTCTTTAAGCAGAGAATTATAATGTAGGGACTCAATGTGAGTTCTCCTGAAACAGGTTTGCCTGTAGGGTGGTTCTTGGATTCCCCAAGCCACTGGAGTACACAGAATCTTCTTTTCCTACCAGCTTTATGACCTTCTGGTCTATAGTGGAAAGAGCCAATTTTGGTGCTCAGTCCGGACAGATTCCTCTATGGGATGGATTGAATCTCTCAAGCTCTCTGGTGCTTGATGCTGCCACTAGTCAACTCGACCCTCTGTCTCTTTCTGCTTTTGCTTTACTGCCTTCTTCTCTGGTTTTTGTCTCTCAATGTTCAGCCCTCTTCTCGGGGTTCGCTCTGACTGACTCCAAAATTATGTATTATGTCTCTATTCATGGCTTTTAGCCATTCCTTCCCATGTCTATTTGGTTCCTCTTCCGCCACTGTCGATTCACCTTCTGCAACTGCGCTTGGAGTTCCTTGTTCAGCGTCATCATGAACGCTTAGGGAGTGGCCATGTTTCCTCCTCTAAATGTCGCCAGCCTTCTTCGTTGGTTTGTTTCTTCAGTTACGTCGTGGATGAAGTCTTTCTCCATCGTGGTGGTCAAACAGACTCCAAATTTTTACAAATTGCGGCATATTCCTTCATCGATTCCACTTCCTCCATTGGGCGCAATCTCAGCTGTCCGATCTGGGTCCCCCAGATCCAATGTCATACGCATCTCCTGCGCGGTTGACTTTCTCAACCAATAGTGCGTGATCAACAATGGTTTTCTCTCACCTCTGCTTGCCATGTGTCAATCGATGTATGAAATCGCTTTGCTCTCATCCAAAACCTCTTACCGTTTGAGGGTGCCCTGATCAATGCTACTGGTTTCCAGAGTGCAGGTCCCGCCTTTGTACGTTTAGTGCTTTTTTCCTTTTCCACCCATAGTTCTTCAGTTCGCCATGCGTCCGAGTGCTCAGGCTTCCCCATTTCGGCCTTGTTTGCCCAGCATCAAAAACGTCCTTATTTTCTCGATCCAGGGCTCCCAGGGGCTAATTCAGCCTCCTGCACAGTCTCCATGGGCCTTGGTCAGCGTGCTTTGACCAAGGTCCTCGTCGTTCCACACTGTCTGCTGTTGCCATTGGTTCAGGGTGTTTTTTTATCGCTGTTTTAGAATTCTTTAGAGATTAGTCCCGACCTGATATATTCATGGTTCTTTGACAGTCTTTTATGGATCCAATTTGAATCACGACCTTCCCACTGAAAAAGCTTTTGGACCACAGAAAGTTGGTTTTCAAGCATCGACTAAGTGAGGGTATTGCTTTCTCATTTATCCAATATCAATCCACTTCGCACTGCTCGGCTTTGAACCTTTGAGCCCAATCCTGAGGTACTCAACATCTCCCTTGCGCGTCGTCCTTACCTTCCTGTCTAGCACTGTGTCTTCCTATAGTTCACTCAGACTTTAGAGTCCTCAATCATTGAACGTTCAAACAACCTCAAGCAATCTACATTTACGACTGAGTAGATGTGCATGTAAGTTGGTAGATCAAGGTGAAAAACATTTTCACCAATCTTCTCAAGTATCCTGAAAGGTCCCTGATAGGTTTTAGCTTTTTACCTTCACCTTGCATCTTGTTCTTGTTGATATATAGCCAAACTTGGTCTCCAACTTGAAAATTATGCTCCATCCGATGCTTATCATGCCTAGCCTTGTACTTGGCCTGGCTCTTTTCCAGCTATTCCTGTACTGCCTAGTGGGTCTTTTGGATCTGTTCAATGAACCTAGTTGCCTTGTCCACATCACTATGTCCATCAACCATGGTATCTTTACCAAAGACAAAATCCAAAGGAGACCTTGGTGTGAAACCAAAACAGGTCCCAAAAGGAGATCTCTGTGTAGAAGAGTGTTTGGCTCTGCTGTAAGCATGCTGCACATAACACAAGTGCTCATCCCAAAGCTTAGGATGTTTGCTGCAATATCCTCTCAGTAACTGGATCAATGTCCTGTATGAAAAGTTGTGCTTTTCTTTAATTTGGTGTCCATCAGTTCCCACAGACTTGACCAAAACTTCCCCACAAATTGGGTGTCTCGATCAGATATAATGGAAGTGGCAATCCAAATGAACCCATACATGTTCAAAGAACAATTTTGCAGTTTGTTCAGCTGTAACCTGTTTACTACAAGGTATCAAAATACACATTTTGTTGAACCTATCCACAATAACATATAGATAATCATGACCTTTCCTAGATTTTAGGTAATCCTCCAACAAAATCCATGGAAGCACTTTCCCAAGGGTGGGAAGGAACTGGCAATGGAGTGTACAAGCCTAGTTTTCTATTGCTAGGCTTGCTTTTGGCATACATGGCACACCCTCTTACATATCTAGAAATCGTCTCATTCATTTTCGGCCAATAGTAGAACCTTCGCAGCTGTGCAACTGTTTTACTTACCCCAAAGTGACCTGATATCAGAGAAGTGTGTGCTTCCCTAATTATCTTTACTCTCTCTGTTTGTGGAATGCAGAGTTTCCCATAATGGTATAAGAGTCAGTCCTTCACATGATAGTCCAATTCTTCTACTCTTCTTTTTCCTTGACTCAAAGTTGCATCATACATCTTTAAAGTCCATATCCTGAGCATATTGTTCTATGTAGCTTTCATGTAGCACAAAATTATGCTTAAGTATGGTAGATGCATTTATAATAGGTCTAGATAACATTTGTGCATCCTTGTTATGTATGCCCTTTTTATATCTGATGACTAAATGAAACTATTGCAGAAAACCCATCCATCTGTAATGTCTCGATTGCTGCAACTTAGTTTGGGAGTGTAGGTATTGAAGTGGTTGATGATCAGTATGTATTACTGTCTCTTTTCCCATTAAGTAACGTTTCCACTTTTTCACACTCTAAACTAATGCATACAATTCTTTATCATATGTAGGATAGTTAACTACTGTAGGATTAAAGTCTCAGAATGATAACATATGGTTTTACCATGTTGTGTCAACACTGCTCCCATGGCATAGTCA
Organism: Pinus taeda; assembly: GCA_000404065.3. Taxonomy (NCBI): domain Eukaryota; kingdom Viridiplantae; phylum Streptophyta; class Pinopsida; order Pinales; family Pinaceae; genus Pinus; species Pinus taeda. The sequence continues at coordinate 17,402 of APFE030299788.1, forward strand.
CTAGCATTAGTTTGAATCTCAAATGGTCTTTGTAGATTAGGCAGTGCTAGTACAGGTGTTGTACTAATCTTTTCTTTCAAGGTGTCGAAGGCTTTATGATGTTTTCCTCCCCACTGAAACACCTTGTTCAATCCTGTCAAAGCATGTAAGGGAGCTGCAATTGAGGAAAAGATAGAAATGAACTTCCTTCAATACTATGCTGCTCCTAAGAAGCTTCTCACTTCTGTAGCAGACCTGGGCTTAGGCCAGTTCACAATGACTACCACTTTAGAGGGATCTATTTTCAGTTCACCTCCCCCTACTATATGACCCAAGTAGATTAGAGATGTTTTGCCAAATTCACATTTTGAGAGTTTAAAATAAAGTTTTTCTCTTTTCAAAACATCTAATGTATCCTTAACATGCTTTAAATGTTCTTCCCGCGTTTTACTAAAAATCAAAATGTCATCCAGATACACAATAACAAAATCATCAAGAAAAGGTCTGAGTACATCATTCATTAATCTCATAAAAGTAGTAGGACCATTAATTAAGCCAAATGGCATAACCATCCATTCATACAATCCCTGCTTTGTTTTGAAAGCAGTCTTCCAAGAATCTTGCTCTGCAACTCTGACCTAATGGTATCCACTGTGCAAATCTAGCTTGGTGAAATAAATAGCTTCCTTTAATTGATCTAAAAGATCATCTATGCGAGGAAGGGGGTAACGATTTTTTATTGTTATCTTATTCAGTGCTCGGTAGTCAATGCACATTCTCCACGAGGCATCTTTCTTTCTCACCAAAACAATTGGTGACCCACATGGTGATGTGCTAGGCCTGATGAAACCTTTCTCGAGCAACTCCTGCACCTGCTTCTTGATTTCAGCATGCTCTAAAGCAGACAACATGTACATCCCAATGTTAGGCAATGGAACATCTTGCTGCAAAATAATATCATGTACTATTCCCTTTTTGGGTGGCAGACCTTTAGGTTCTTGAAACAAGACATCATACTCTGAAACAATCTTTCCTATATCAGCTTGTTGATCAGCATTACAACCCTCAAATACATTTGTTTTATCAAGTTTCTTTTCCTTTACAACCATCAACAAGAACTGTTTGCATGAGTTTATCATTCTTTTCATATGTCCTAAGTTTATGAGAGTATAATTATTCTTGAGCTTATGAGCTCTTACAAAGTATTTGGTTCCATCTTTAACAAGTAGATACTTGTTCTCAGCTCTATAGAAAATAGCCTTTCTATCGTACAAGTAAGGGCTTCCTAAAACAATTCCAAATATATCCAAAGGAATTATGTCTAACTCAACCTCATCTACAAATGCTGACTCAAATGAAAACTTGAGTTTGCACTGTCTAGTCACTTGTAGTTGTGCTTTATCATTCAACCATCCTAACAGGTATGGTTTCTTATGAGGTGTAGTTGCTAATCCCAATTTCTTTACAATTGCTTCAGAAACTAGATTTACTTGTGAGCCACTATCAAACAAAGTATCAATCTTTTGATTTTTGGAAATAAATCGAATATGGAAAAGCTTATGTATTTTTCTCTCATGTTCTTCATTAATAACAGATTGAGAAGAATTACTAGTGGATGCTTCAGAATTCTTACCTTTTATACCTGTGGCTGCAATGATTGTTTCATCTCCTAAGTCTGACCCCAAATCTTTCTGAATAGCTGCAACAGTCTTCTTCTTCTTGCCCTCAGACTTCTTAGGTCTCAGCTCTGGATGCAGAATCCAACAGTGCTCATCATCATGCCCCTCCTTTTTACAGT
>APFE030299796.1:0-24895 GCA_000404065.3 Pinus taeda
CTTTTTCCGTAGGAATAATTTATTCACCAGAGACTTAGATTGGTACAAAGTCCCTAACTTGTCCCACAAAGCCTTCACCGTAGCTTCCCCTGATACATTCAGCAATACTGAATTTGAGACACACAATCGTATTGTGCTCTTTGCCTTCCGATCCAACTTCTTCCATTCTTCATCGGTCACTCCCGTTGGTTTAGTACCCGGATCTACCGCGATCAACTGATCTTTATCCACCAACAGATCCTCCATCTTGAGTTTCCACAACTCAAAACTCTGACCATTGAACTTCTCAATCTCTATCTTTCCGCTGCTCGCCATCTTCTTTCACCACCAGAATCGATCTCGCAGATCTCCCACTGAACAAGGTCTACCACAGGCCCGAGCGAAACCCTCAGCAACAAAGGCGTCCCCTTGAAGCCAAAACAGCTCTGATACCAAATGTAGGTTTTAACCCCGTACAGAAATTACCTGCATACGAATTCTAAATCACAGGAAAAATAAACAATGCGAGAGCATAACACATAAAACACATATACACAGAGATTTCCCACTGGATCCCAAAACCGGGACTACCAGCTTGATTTTTCATTATGTTCCTTTCAATGTTACAATACATATTTATACATGCCGAAGCATCCAATACCTTGGACCGTAAACCATTGCGTCCAAAACCACGGACCGAAAACCAACGCGTCCAAAAAACATGTGCGAAAATCATGCACAAAACCATAGGTGGGTCCGCCCAACCTAACATAGGGTCCAAAACCAAAATTTTCTAGGGCGCTGCCCGTGACCCCATAAAGTGGGGTTACGGGTACCCCTCAAACCCCCTGTTAACTATGTGGAAAGAATATAACACAACCCAACAATTCAGTTATTCCAGTGCTTTACAATTTGTGAAATAATTCATGATATTTGAATGCTTAGTGTGACAAGCCAGACCAAGAATCTGCTATTATAACATAATGATTATCATAATAAAGATCTGTAAATTTTAAAAATTCTAAAATTTGGAACTAATTCAGCATGAACAATTGTATTCTAACGGGGGTAAGAGCAGTAAAGCAACAATAACCACATCACTTTCGCCATCAGTGGGCCAACAATTTCAACATTTTCCAACTGTAGTTTGACATGAGTTGTTTTGACAGCCATAACTGTAGCCAAGGACCAAAGATGCAGCGCAGATAACCTGCAAATCTGATAAATCAGTTTCCCAAGAAGGTATGTTGCTAACTCTAGCCATATTATCCAAGGTGGTATAGAGTATGGTCTTGTCCAAAGTGAGTTTGTTAATCAATTCCTGCAAAAAGCAAAACTACACACACCCTCATTTTCATTGCACACACCTATTAATATATACAAGTAACTGTTGGTCTCATATATTATTAAACAAGAAAGAAATGTAAAGAAACTGAATGAAACTAAAACACACAAGTAAAACAAGTTTTTACGTGGTAAAACCTTGACAGGGTGTCAAGGAAACATCCACGGGGCAAGAGATTTGGATACTTTATTTGATCAAGAATGATTCTCCCTAATTACAATAGTTTGGGCATTCATTAGTTTTATAAGAGCCTCCTTTGTTACATAATTATTGTGGTATAAAACTAACTTGGCATTAACTAATACAGTTTTTACCCATATTTACATAATTAGTTGTCAATTTCCTACAAACTCCACCTTGACAACAATTTCCTAATCCCTTGCCCATGCCCATTCATCATCTCTTCTGCAAGTCAAGAGAAGCTAAACACCATCGCAGATTCTCTATTGTAACTGGCTTCATGAATATGTTTGCACAATTCTCCCGTGTATGGACCTTCTTGAGAGCTACTTTTCCGCCATCGATCACATGTCTCAGAAAATGATACCTAACATTAATGTGCTTGGTCTTGCTGTGATAAGTTGGATTTGTAGCCAAGTGAATAGCACTCTGACTGTCACAGAGTACATTCACTTTCTCCTGTGTGCTTCCAATCTCATCAAGTAGACCTTTTAACCAGATTGCTTCTTCACTGGCATCTAAAGCAGCTATATATTCTGCTTCGGTAGTGGAAAATGCAACTCTTTCTTGAAGCTTTGACATCCAACTAGTTGTTCCACCTGCGAGAGTAAAGACATAACCTGTCGTAGATCTCCTTTTGTCCAAATCACCTGCATAATCAACATCTACATATCCGTAGACTGATCCTTCACTACCATTAAAGATGATGCAATGGTCACTTATGCCTCTTAGATGTCGAAGCACCCATTTCACTGCTCGCCAATGTTCTTCACCAGGAACCTGCTGACAACTCCAACTGCATGTGAAATGTCAGGTCATGTAAATACCATTGCATACATTAAGTTGCCTACAGCATTTTCATATGGTACATGAGACATATATTGCTTTTCTTCATCAGTTCTAGGACTCAAAACCGAAGAAAGCTTAAAATGGGAAGCTAATGGAACATTAACAGGTTTCACATTGTTCATACAAAACTTTTCAAGTACTCTTTCCACATACTTTTGTTGTGACAACCAAAGCTTACCAATTTGTTCTGTCTTTTTGTATCTCCATGCCCAAGATATGTTTTGTTGCTCCAAGATCCTTCATATGAAACTTCCTAGAGAGTTGAGCCTTTAACCTATTGATCTCTTCCATGCTTTTTCTTGCAATAAGCATATCGTCAACATACAAAACTAAGATAATGAATATGCCACTGAAACTCTTGAAGTATATACAATGATCATACTCACTTCTAATAAAGTTCTGGCTCACCATGAAAGAATCAAACTTCTTGAACCATTGCTTGGGAGACTACCTCAGACCATACAATGATTTCCTGAGCTTGCAAACTAATCTTCTGCTGCGACCTTGTACAAAACCTTTTGGTTGTTCCATATACAACTCTTCATCCAAATCACCATGTAGAAAAGCTGTTTTAACATCTAACTATTCTAACTCAAGGTTAATTAATGCAGTTAGTGCCAACACAATACAAATAGAAACAAGTTTTACAACTGGTGAAAAAATCTCATGAAATTTGATACCTTCAACCTGAGAATACCCTTTTGCTACCAGTCTCGCCTTATACCTTTCGATACTTCCATCAACTTTCCATTTCAATTTGAAGACCCATTTGCATCCAACAACAATTCTACCTTCAGGAAATTCTACAAGATCTCAGGTATTTTTCTTGGCTAAGGAATCCATTTCTTCTTCCATAGTTGTTTTCCGTTTTTCGCTCTCTGTATCATCTACTGCTTCCTGATAACAAGAAGATTCCCCACATTCAGTAATCAAAGAAAAAGATGAAGCAGAATCTTCATACCTTTTGGGAGTTTTTCTTTCCCTTGTAGACCTTCTTAGAGTGACTGGTTGCTGAACTGGTTCAGAAACTTCAACAACTTCCTTTGTATCTTCAACACCTTTTCCTCCATAAGTCTCTTTCTTCCTTTTGACTTTCACAGAAAGGTCTAGCCTCCAATTGAATTTGTTGATTTGGCGATACTTGTTCATGTTCAATTCTTTCAACATTTGATTTTAAAAGAGAAGATTCACCAAATGTTACATCTCTGCTAATGACTATCTTCCATGACGTAGGATCCCACAACCTGTACCCTTTCACCGCATAGTCATACCCAACAAAGACATAAGATTTCGATTTTGGATCTAATTTTCAATGTTGATTTTTATGAATAAGAGCATAAGCATCACAACCAAATACCCTTAAATGTGAATAATCACAAGATTGACCTGACCAAACTTCTTCAGGAATTTTATAGTATTGTTCAAATTATATTGAAGTAAATTCACCACCATTGTCAGTTATTAAACATTTAATTGATTTGCCCGTTCTTTTTTCTACCATTGTTTTAAATTGTTTAAAGACATTGAATACATCAGCTTTCTTTTTCGGCATAAAGACCCAAACTTTATGGGAGAAATCATCAATAAACGTTAAAAAATATAAAGCACCTCCATATGATACAACAGGAGATGGTCCCCACATATCAAAATGAATATAGTCTAAAATTTCTTTACTATTATGACTTCCAGTTTTAAATATTTGCTTACATTGTTTTTCATACACACAATGTTTACCGAAATCCAACTTCAAGGATTTCAAATCAGGAAGTGATTTACGTTTCATCAGTACATGAAGACCTTTCTCGCTCATGTGACCCAATCGTTGATGCCACAGACGAGTACCTTCTTCTTCTTTCTTTGACATAATCGCTGCTTCACTGACCTGAGTACTTCCTTTGAGTCTATAAAGATTTCCGACCTTTTCTACTTTCATAACAACTAGGGTGCCTTTAGAGACTTTCAACACTCCATTCTGACCTGTAAAATTATAACCATTTGAATCCAAAACTCCCAAAGAAATCAATTTTTTCTTCAATTAAGGTACATGTCTAATACTAATTAATGTTTTAACTATGTTATCATACATTTTAATCTTGATATTTCCCATCCCAATAGTCTAACATGATACATTATTACCCATAAACACAGAACTACCATTTACATCTTCATATGAAGTAAACCAATTTCTGTGTGGACACATGTGATGAGAAGCACCACAGTCTAATAGCCAACTTTTAAAATCCTGAGAGACATTACATACAGGTAAAGTTTCATCTATCATACATAATTCTTCAGCAGATAAAACTTCGTCTATCATACTTGAATCAACCTTATTTGCTTCCTTCTTCGGGTTATCAAACTCTTTTCATTTCCAACAGTCTTTCTTAAGGTGTCCAATTTTATTGCAATGCCAACATTTTACCTTACACTTCTTTCCTTTTGATTTTGACTTGGAAGACCCCCTTGTTTTTTCTCCTCTTTCCTTTGACCGTCCTCTGGCTATCATGGCTTCTGGTGCAGCTGTTTCAGTATTGGATTTCCTTCGTACTTCTTCAGACAAAAGAGCTCCCAAAACTGATTCAACTTTCAAAGAATCAGCAGTGCTCCAAACTGATTGAAGTTACAATGTGGTCCCATGACTCAGGCAGAGAACACAACAAAGTTATAGCTTTGTCTTCTTCCTGAATTTTAACTTCCATATCTGATAATTGGCATATAAGTGTATTAAAAATATTTAAATGTTCTACAACTTTTGTACCCTCCTTCATCCGAAGACTATACAATTGTCTTTTCAAATAAACTCTATTGGTTAACGACTTTTTCATATATAGTTTTTCCAGTTTTTCCCATAAACTTGCAGTTGTACTCTCTTCAACAATGTTGAAGAGAACTTCATCCGCCAGGCATAACCTTATGGTACTAAGAGCTCGGGCATCCAAGTCCTCCCAGTCTGAATCTATCATGTTAGTAGGTTTCTTCTTTGCACCATCTAATGCTTTGTGCAACCCTTGTTGCACCAGCAAATCCCTAACTTTCAGTTTCCATATAGCAAAGTTGTTCTTGCCGGTGAATTTCTCCACCTCGAACTTTGCATTTGTCATCTTGGCCATTTATTCCATCCTAAGGTTTCAGTCTTTCAAGTAAAGTATTCTAATTTTCCTTCTTCCGCTAGGGTTTTCAAAATTTCTTTCTGATTTTGATTTTCTACACAAAATCTATGTTGCCCTTTTTTTAATTAACTCTTAAGAAATTTCCAAAAAACTCTTAATTAATTTCCAGAATTTATTTACAGCACATCCTCCACAGATTCCTTTTTTTTTTTTAATTCTTGAAATTGCCAAGAAAATCTAAACCCTATTTCCAGAAAACTTCAAGAACACTTCAAAGAAATCCTCCAAAAAAAAAATCTGGTTAATGATTCCTTAAGTCATATAAAAAAAATAAAAAATCTTCTCTTAAGAATAAAAAAAAATTAGAAATACCTGGCTTTCATTTCAATCCCCCAGACAGGTGGCTTTTGATCAGTTGTCGGCAGAGAATGTGTCGCTTCTTTCTTAGACAGCGGATACCCGGTTTTCATTTCATGGCTTTTATTGGTCTCAAACTTCGGTTGCTACCTCTGCGGCGTTGGTCTCAAACTTCGGTGGCTGCCTCTGTGGCTCGTCCTTGGATTGTAGTAAATGTGGAACATACTTTTTGTGGCAACTGCATGAGCTACACCAGCTAGCACACCCGAATGTATGCCATGGCTAGAGAGCATTGAAGAAGGTACTCTGCGTTGTTGTTGGGAAGTTCTTCGAATTCCTAACCTCAATTCTCAATTTTCATCCCGCAGGGGGAGACAAATAGAGACAAAAAAAAAAAAAACCAGCGTCTCCAGCTACAAGCCTTTTGTAACTAACAAAGACACTCCATCCTGTAGTGAGAAAATGCCTGCGAGGATGACCCCTTAATATATGCTGGAATCTCCATTCTCTTCTCACCCAACTATTTTGATACCAATTGTTGGTCTCATCAATTATTAAACAAGAAAGAAATGCAAAGACACTAAATGAAACTAAAACACACAAGTAAGACAAGTTTTTACATGGTAAAACCTTGACAGGGTGTCAAGGAAACATCCATGGGGCAAGGGATTTGGATACTTTATTTGATCAAGAATGATTCTCCATAATTACAATAGTTCGGGCATTCGTTAGTTTTATAAGAGCCTCCTTCGTTACATAACTGTTGTTTCAATATAAAACTAACTTGACATTAACTAATACAGTTTTTACCCATATTTACATAATTAGTTGTCAATTTCCAACAGTAACCCACAATACAAAATTAATTGTTGCCTCTAAAAGGTAGGTCCATAATCACATGCTCAATCAACACAACTTATCTATAAAAATATACGAAATGGGTGGATGTTATTTACAAGATCGTTATTCTATCTGCACCTATCCAATTAAAGACACAAACTGGGCATTAAAACGTAATTTCTTTGCTACTGAGCATGACAATGGCATTTTTTTCTGGTCTTTAAATAGTACAGATTTTGAGGTACCGTATCAATTCTATACAATTGGCACTTCATTCCATCTTTTTTACTTTTTATTTTTTATTTTCTACGTTTTTAATTTTTTTCTGTAAATAAAACATTTTGTATTATAAAAAGGGTATAAGTTATGTTGTAGTAATAGTTCGAAGTTTTGAAACATGTAGAATGGACGTTAAAATATCATTTCATTATAATGTAACTTCATTAAAAAAGATCCACTTCGTAGTTAGAAGGTTAAGGTTGTTATTATTAGAGTTATCGTGTTAACTATAAATAAAGATGGAGTCCTCCTTTTGAGAAGTGTGGAGTTTATTCTATTTGAAGCTTATAGTTGTCCAAGAGGGAATATGAATAGATTATTTCCCTGAAAAGAATTATTGTAAGGTGTTGCATTATGAATAGATTATTTTCCTAAAAAGAATTATTTTAAGGTGTTGCCTTAAGATGCTTTGCAAAAGTGGTACGGTCTCTTTTTGCGAAATGCACCTGATTCTTTTACTCAATTGTATTTAATAGGAATTTCGGGTCCAGAAATCAACACATAATAAGAATCGAACTAAGAACCTTTGTCTTGGCCAAAATCTTAACAAACACCCGCCAGCCAACCAAACATCAATATAATAAACAAATTAATAATACTCCAAAAATGCTACAACTACTCTTTAAAAATAAACATGGAACCGGGAAATCAAAGGAGAGCTACAATCAAATTGCTTTTGATTGAGTTGATATGGCTGATATAAGAGCAGTAAAGCAGCAATAACCACATCGCTTTTGCCATCAGTCTCCACAAGAACACAGTCCATCCTTGAAATGGCGGAATCGATGGTTATCTCTTAGAAAGATTTCTCGCTTAACTGCCTTGGAAATGAACTTAATAGCAGAATGACAGTCACCACAGACTGGTTTTTCATGATACTGAGAGGCGTCCCATCACTTTTATTGATAAGACCGCCAGCTTCTCACTATGGTCAAATAGAGCATCCTCCTTTTCCTTGTCTGCACATTATGAAGTGCAAAGTTGATATCAGGTGCATACCCAATGTCCATCATCTGCCGAGCCAAGCTATCCAACTTTGCATAGATCATTTCTATTTGTGGGTTTGATCCACCTCCTACTTGGAAAAAATGCACCTTGCTCTGGACTTGAATCCAGCTGTATCTTGGAATATTTTTCAAACCCTTATCTTTCATCATATTCTTGACTTTTGCTACCTCATTCCACCTACCAGCAGTGGCATAGATGTTTGATAGTAGCACACAATTTCCAGGATTCTGGGGTTCTAACTCTAAAAGATGTTGTGCTGCATGTTCTGCTATCTCTACACTCTGATGAATTCTACAGGCACCGAGCAAGGCTCTCCAAACACATGCATCTGGCTCTAAGGTCATCTTCTTAACAAAGCTTTGTGCTTCATCCAAATGCCCAGCACAGCCAGGAAGGTCAACTATGCATGCACAGTGCTCAACACTTGGCATAATTTGATAGCAATTCATCATCTGCTCGAAGTATTGCCAACCTTCATTCACCAGTCCTGCACAGCTGCATGCAGACAAAATTCCAATAAAGGTAATACTGTCAGGTTTCAAGCCTGCTTCGTGCATTTTAGAAAAGAGCAAGATGGCATCCTGGCCACAGCCATGTAAACCATAACCTGCAATCATTGCATTCCATGGAATCGCATCTCTCTCAGATAATTTGTCAAATACTTGCTGTGTTGTCAATATACTTCCACATTTGGCATACATGTCAATTACGGAATTCACTGAGACAACGTTGGCATCAAACCCAGTTCTGATCATATAATTGTGGATCTCTTTCCCCTGGCCTACGCCGTTAAGCATATAAAAGCAGGGATAATGCTAGAGATAGTATATGAATCTGGTTTCACACCTGCCAATTTCATTTCCCTAAAGAGTTTCAAGGTTTCCTCGCTTTGCCCATTCTGCAGATAACTTGCAACCATTGAATTCCATGAAACTAGATCTCTCTGCATTTCGTCAAATACTTGGCGTGCATCCCCTACACTTCCACATTTTGCATACATATCTACAAGGGCACTATCCACAAACACATTCAACTCAAATCCAGTTCCAATTATGTATCCGTGAATCTCTTTCACCTGTTTGAGAACAGCTAAGTTTGCGCACATGGCAATGACACTCCCGAAGGTAAAGGAATCGGACTTTACGCCGGCAAGCTGCATTTCGCGGAACAGTTTCATTGCCTCTCTACGGCGATTACTCTGTGCATACCCTGCAAGCATTGCATCCCATGTCGCCTCAGTTCTCTGAGGCATTTGGTCAAACATTCGGTGTGCAAACTCCATACTCCTGCATTTTGTATACAAGGCCACAAGGGCACAACTCCATACTCCTGCATTTTGTATACAAGGCCACAAGGGCACAACTCCATACTCCTGCATTTTGTATACAAGGCCACAAGGGCACTCCCCACAAAGAACTCAGACTCAAATCAATTCCTAATCGCAGATCCATGGAGCTCCTTGCCCTGTTGCAGAGCTGTTAAGCCAGTGCATGCCTTGAGAAGGCTGGGATAGAGAAAACAGTCCGCGCCTTCACCCCACTCCTCTGCATTTCATGAAAGAGCTTGAGCGCTTCATTACAATTACCAGACCTTGCATAAGTTGCAATCATGGCAGTCCATGATACCAAATTGCGGTCAACCATTTTATCAAAAATTGGGCGCGCATCTTCTAGACTGCCACACTTGGTATACATTATGAAAAGATTGGTATCAACGTTAATATTCCCCACAACCCCATTCCGAACGATGTGGGCATGGACTTGCTTGCCTTGAAGTAGAGCTTTCATGGAAAGAAATCGAGTTTATAGAAATTCCTATCCATTGTTGGTTCTCCAGCGTTCTGGTGCGAAAAAAATGGGAGAAAATGAACTCGCATTGCGTTTTGCCTGCTATTCTTTGCTTGATGTTGTTCAGATTTACTCTCGGCCATTGCTTCCTAAGATGCATTATTTGCATCCCTTGAGCCTAAGTCAGCAGGACATGTTAAGAAACACAACAGCACAACAATGAAGATTGTTGGATTGCGATTAGCTCGTGCTATGCCACCTTTAAGGCAGGAAGTAGTGCAATATATGTTGGATACAGAGTCTAATATGTGGAGCAAGAGGAGAAGTAAGGCTAACTAGTTGAGAACTATGAATGTTCTCTTTGGAGTTGCATCTGTTTCCAAATGGGTTGATGATATATGTCAGTGGAGGAATCCCATTACAACAATTTTAGTCCATTTCCACTTCCTTGTCCTGGTTTGGTACCCAGAACTCATTGTACCAACAGTTTTCTTCAACATTTTTCTCATTGGTGCATGGCCCTATAGGTTTCGGCAGGATGCCACCGCACATGGATACACGAATTTGCCATGCAGATGCCGTTGATCAGGATGAACTTGATGAGGAATTTGATCCATTACAGAGCTCTGAGGCTTCTGAAATTGTTAGAACGAGATATGATCGATTAAGGTTTTTAGCTGCAAGGATACAAGACTGTATTGGGTGATTTTGCTACGCAGGGGGAGAGAATTCAAGCTCTTCTTACTTGAAGAGATCCTCGTTCTACTGGCATTTTCATTGCTATAAGTTTCATGATCTCATGTTGTACACTGTTCATTTAACCATAGATTGTGACTAGTATTAGGAACATAGTGCCCTGTTATTGATACAGCATGTTTCCGGTACACTCGATAGCAGGTGTGTGCCTATAATCAACAAATAAGTGGTTGAAAGTGACAATTTATATACTTGAACTATTAATCAAGAGAATTCTGCAGGAACCATGTGACTGTTATTGAGGGTTTATTTGACAACAGGTATGAGTCTAAGATCAATGGAAAGAACAACGGAGTAAAACATAACTACTGTGTGAATATAATTAAAAGAAAAAGGAAATATTTGTTTGTTTCCGTAGAAATGAAGATTTGCACGGTAGAAATAATGACGAAGATAATGATGGTACTTCAGTACCTATTCTTTCCCCAAAAAAAAAAACAAAAGAAAACAGAATTACTGAGGGAAAGATTTATCCTCTGTGGTTGTGTAAAATTGTTACCCTGAGAAGAACTAAAACAATTGCTGCGATAATTTTTTGCTTAGAATTAATTGTTGTATTATACAAAAGAACCTGTCTGTCTGCACTTGAAAGAACAGTAGTGCAAACTAAAAACTCTATAATCTAAGTACTATCTTATTGAACAGGTCATGTTATTTAAGTAAAGTTTTACTAAAAAAATACGAAAATGCTTAACTCACAGATTGACGTATGAAAGAAAAACAGAGACTCTTATATCAAGAGTTCAACGTGCTGAAAGACACACTCAGCGATTTAATTTAACCAGCGGTATGGGAAGGCCGTGGAGGTCAGGAAGCCGGTTGGAGAAATCAGACACCTTTGAATTGACCTCTCAGAATTACCGAAGGAGGTAACAGTGAGGCGGTTGCAGAAGGGTAATGACCGAGTAAAGGAAATAAATCCCAGCTGCCTCCAAGCCTGTGAAGCAGATAGGAAAATCCTGGGAAGCTGCCGCCTCTAACCATGGAAATGAAAACCTTGTTAACGCAGAAATTGTATCTGAGAACGAATGATGGAGCAGAGAATCGGTCGTTGAGTGTATGTGGCATCAAGGGAGTCACAAATAACCTGGAATCTCAAGAGGAAGAGGTCATTGGAGCCGTGACGAGTTTACTGTAAATAGATGGGATTGCAGAGTGAAACCCTCCCATCACAAACGCTGGGAATGAGAGACTGAAGCGAGGGTTAGATTGAACGGTTTCGAAAGACACCACAGGGTTTCGAAAGACACCACAGACAGCGAATGTGAGGCTCCCAAATGACAGGAAGAGGCTCCTACCGATTTATAATGGAAAATATCTGTATTTTTCAATCTGATGGCCGAGGTTATTTGAATTGTCTTAACATAAATGTCTCACAACAGTATAGGGCCATGGAAAGGATTTCTTTTCACAGGGGAACGCCTTAACAGCGTTAATATGTGTTTTATTCCCATAAAACATAACTTCTAAAATAACTTTGCAATATTTTAAAAGTATAGGGGCATGGAAAGGATCTAAAATAACTTTGCAATATTTTAAAAGTATAGGGGCATGGAAAGGAATTCTTTTCACAGGGGAAAGCCTTAACAGCGTTAATATGCAGCTTTAATATGTATGGTATTCCAATGAAACATAATTTTTAAAACATAACTTTTAAAGTTATATTTTAAAAGTAGACATCCAGTGGCCAATGATTCCATTTAAATTTGTTCATTAATTGTAATTATACAATTGTTATTTTTTTCATAAAATAAAAATAAAATGGGTAAAGAAAATATGTGTATTAATTGGGATTATACCATTGTATTTTTTTATAAAAATAAAATAAAATGGATAAAGAAAATATGTGAAAATAGGGAATGGTGTAAAGTTGTGTGTAAATGGTTAAAAAGAAATAGTTTTCTTTAAAGTACTTACAAGAAAGAGGGATACAAAGAATTTGAATTTTTTATGAAATTAATATTAATATTACAAATCAAATTATATTATTGATGTTTAAAAGTGTTTAAAATTCATTTTTTTTTTATAGAAAATTAATATAAATGATTATATTAGTTTATTAATGTATTAAAATAATAGCTAAAATTTAATTTTAACAAATATTTTATGGTTGAATTTTAAATTATGAAAAATTAGAAAAGATCAAAGTTATACAATATTTAATTTTCTTCATTGTATATATTTATGAAGAGTTCGGTTGCTAATTACTTTGCTAATTGGGAGGTCATTAGGTCAAATCTCCTTGATGCCCTTGGGGTTGGCCCTTCTTGTTTGGTCGGCTGGTAGATCGCTTCACGTTAAAGAGTTGTAATGTTTTGGGATGTATTCAAATCCCAAAACATTTCATATATAAAGAAAATACATAAGAAATACATGTTATCCACTAAAACATTAATCAACACCACCATACATTATTCACCCCACAACACACAAAGCATGAGACAACAAGGTGTTTTTCCTTACTTTTGAGTTCACCACTTGCAATACAACACATTATCCACATTGGGAGAGTGAAAAAAAATTAGTTACACACATAACTAATCTCTTAGATAGATCACATAGCATAATCATTCTAAATAACTACTTTCTTTTCTTATTAGAACTTTACATCAATTGCACAAACTTGATTACAAAGTATTAATTCAATTTAGATGGTAATGCTCACTTAATGACAAAGTTGGTTCTTTTCATTGCAAGTAATACAATATGGAAAGATGATAAGGGGAAGACAAAATCACATTCTCAAAGAAAAGGAAGTTAAAAGAAGGAAAGAATATGAAAATAATTAGATAAAGGCAAACCAATAAGATGGAGAATAATAGCATTTAAGAAGGAGTTTCCTAGTCAAAGTATGTTGATCTCAAGAAGCGCTTCTAACATTCTTGTTAGCCTTAACCTTGACTTGGGAATGATAGTCTATAGCTAGTGGTTTCGAGCACATGGTTTCGTGGCCCATGGTATTATGGTAGTTGTATTTGGTTGTAAATAAGCTTATAAATATGCTTATTTTTATCCATTGTAATGCACCAAGCACCAAGGTGCTAAGGGTTGAGAAGGGTTCCCCAACCAATGTAAGAAGCCAAGGGCTGAGCAGGGTTCCCTAGTCAGTGTAAGGGGCAAGGGTTGAGCAGTGTAAGGGGCAAGGGTTGAGCAGGCTTCCCAACAGGCTTGGTCATGATTTTTGCTAAGGACTAATGAAATTATGTTAGAATGGATTTTTCCATGGAGTTGGGGTTTTATTAGGGTATTTTTTGGTGTTCTTTATGTGTGATTTCTTCTATTTTCACTGTCTTGATTGTCTTTATTTTACCTCACTTTTTAATACATAACAATTCTACACCAAAAATAAATTTTAATTAACATGAGGCCATTCACATGATTGGGTGTATGACACATCATAGATCTATCATGTGATTTTTGAAGCTAGCTATGGGACATACTTCCATTAATGTCAAATGGGTGGAAGTAAGAGGTAATAAATGTGGTGCGTGCTAAGGGGAACTAATCTTTGGTAAGTCCTCAAGGAAGGTCAACCATTTCCAAAAGGGAGAAAAACATATTCCATCCTCATAAGCCATGAGAGTCTCGAGAGAAGGAAGTGAATCATTGAAAAGACAAAACAACCATCTCCTAGTATCATAGTCAAATTATAAGGTGGGCGTTAATGTTGAAATCTAAAGTGTAGATTTGGAAAATATGATACTCATGAGGATTATGGTAATCTAATAACTTAATGAAACTCGAGTGGGAGTAAACACCAACCTAGGAAAGAGGTATCCTTAAACTGCAAGGTGACTAGAGTTAGTCTATCAAACACTTAATTATAGGGTTATAATGCAGTATTATCGCTCTTTAGTCATTCAACAATTTACTTAACTAGTCTCATTTTTTGCATTTTTTTCTTTCATTTAATTTCATAATCAGTTAATAGGTGGCCTCAACTTTCCCATTGGGAAACCAAGTCTATTGGCCACCTATGCATATTGTAAGCCATCCAAAAGTGGTAAGTTATTAGTCATTCTACCCAAGCAATATATACATAACTATTTAAAAACCAGTCTATAGTCTTAGATCCCATAAGCATGCATGTAAAAGAAAGCTACCTGCTAAAAAACAAAATCCTGAGGTCATTGAACTCATCTATTCTTTGAGGTCTTCCGGCTTTGACCCTACAGCCGCTGGATCTTCAGCTGAATCTCTTGGTGCTAGTGCCATTTCAATAATACATGGAATGTGGTGTTGTATATGGTCAAGTCTTATGCCCTACTTGCAGAGTTGGAACTGGATTGTTTGCAAGTCCTTTTTATAGTCTGGCATGTCTCTGACGATCAACGCCATCCCCATAGACACTTGTTCCATTGCTTTCCCTACCAGTCTTTTCATGAGCCAGTATAGGTGCAGAGTCTGTTTAAATTGAGACAGTCTCCCTCTGGTGTTTCTGGGATCTGGGATGTGGTCTTTCCAATCATCCATTTCATCCTCAGAGTCCTCTTCCATAATTCTATCCTCCATTTCTTCGACAATTTTTCGAATCCCAGTGTCTTTTCCAACCTTGTAAGCTTTTGTTGCCTCCCGGATAGTCTCGTCCATGGGTCTTCTGCCTTTCTTCGGCTCTGAGGTTCCCACGTCCTTTGGACGTGGACCAGTTTTACCTCGTCCTCCTCGACCCTTCCTCTCGTTGGCTGCGCCATGTCACAGGTGTCTGTTACTTGTTCATAGTGGTTACAGTTCAAATTCAGGATAAAACAACCATTACCCATCCAAAGACAAATTGTCTCGTGGGGTTGCTGTTCCCTGATACTGCCACCTTTCTGCCTACACTCTGTTGCTCTCAGGCATTCAGGTGGACCATGAGTGGTCTTCACCTTCTCCCTGCTCACCCTGACCTTCCTCTCAGTTAGACCCATAGTCTCCGTCTCTCCTCCCTTGTCCCTTCCTCCCGCGTCAAGATCCCTCAGGCTAAACCATTCCCTATGTGACCCCGTGATAGCAAATGAAGGGATCTTTGTGCTAGGACTCTTCTCCCTCCCCCTGCCTTGCTTGCCATCGCCACTCCCTTCCCTCGCGGCGCTACCTCCTTTGCTTGTCCCCCAATCCTTGCTTGGCTTTCTACCCAACATCCCATCCCATGCTAGCTCTTCTCTGCTACCATAACCCCCCCATTTACCCAGGAATCTAGCTTGAGGAACTTCTTCGGACCCACAGTCCTCCATTCCACCCAGATTATCTCCTTGCTAGTCTTGCAAGCCTTAGCCCTAAGCATAATGCACCACTCCCTATTGACATATTTACCCTCGACCTTGGCCAGAATCAACTCAAAGCTACAAGGCCACTCTTCCTCTCTGCTTTTTCTCTCTCTACAACATAACCTCTCCCCAGGGAATGATCTTCCCAACCCGGCTCAAGTTCCTTCCCCCACCCAGCATACTAAACTTTCCTTCTTGAATTACAGAAAGAAAACGATTAACGTACCCGCGATTACTATGCCTGCTTGCTAAGTGCAAGTATGGACGGTCCTCCTCTTTTGTTCTCCCACTACCCTGCAATCTAGCCACCCTCTCTTCCCTACGCTCCCTCTCATACTCTACCCTACCTACCTGCCATCCCATCCACCTTATGTCGTCGTCCTTACCACCTCTCCTCTTGCCTATGTACCACCCGCCACTTCTCCCTTCTAACGTTGCCACATACATGCAGGAATCCACCACGCCCTGCTGTATAATGATGTGGGCTATGGTGGGCGGTCCTTTCGCCCCGTGGCCTCTGACAACCATAATTAGCTTAATTACCCACTCTGTCACCCCGATCGGGGGTGTGTTATGCTCATTATCATTGCGTCTGGTCATGATAGTCATCTTGGGCTAATATTGCTCTTTGCAGGTCCATTCTTGTATCCCATGGTTGAATGGGCCACATTCTTTCCATGTGTCCCGCTTGCTGGTTACATCCCCAGTTGGTCAGGAAATCTGCCGCTTTATTCCCTTCTCTTTTTACGTGCTTAATTATCATATAATCAAACCATTTCATTATTTCACCCAATTCTTGGATGAGGCTTGTTGTTCTCTAGCTTTGGCTCAGTTTATCCCATGCCCTTTTGTTGTAGAGTTTTCGCATCATGTTGATTACCAGTAATGAGTCCCCTTCAACTTCCAGTTGTTTATACCCAAGCCTGACAACTATTCTCAAATCTTGTCGTACTGCCACGAGTTATGCTTCATTGTTACTCATTATGCTACAATGTGCCAAATACAACATTCTAACCCTGCCTTGGCAATCTCTGAAGATGCCTCCTATCCTTGCAATACCCAGGTTCCCTTTGGAGGCTCCGTCAAAGTTCAATTTAATGAATCCTTCTGCTGGTCTAGTGAAATTCTAGGGCAATTCCCTGCTCTTCCTTGTTGTTTGCCATGTATTGGCTCCCAGAATTTGTTTGGTTAGGTTGAGTTTTTTTAGAATTTTTGCTTCCTGTGGCGAGGTCTCCCAGTCCTCTTGGCTCCATTCTTCTACTAGGATGGTTTCCCGGATGTGTTCTATTACTCCTTTCCATACCTACTCTAGAATGGATTCCTTATTTTTGAAGATCCTCCAGTTCTGTTCCTTCCATATCATCCAAAGGTTAAATCCTATTGCTAGCCCCCATGCTTTGTTAAGAACTGTGCTAGTAAAGTGGCCTCGTCCCCATTGTTGGATTCTCTCTCTTATGCTCAATTGATTCCTATCCATCCTTCCGAAGACCCCATAGATGGCTTCCCACTGTTGTTGAGCGAACTAGCATGAATTCATTAAGTGTTCTATATTTTCATTGTCCTGCTTACATAGACCACATAGGGATGGTCCTTGCATCCCTCTTTTCTACAATTGATCCCATGTCAAAATTCGGCCTTTTCGTGTTAACCAAAGGAAGTGAGCAACTTTTGGCCACCATTTTCTATGCTAGATTTGTTTCCATAGATGTTGGGGTCCTTCTTGTTCCTGCTCAGTTTTTAAGTCATATGCTTCATTGACAGTAAAAGTCCCTTTCATGGAGTGTCCCCATCTCAAGATATCAGGTTTTGTTCTAATAGATATCTTTCTTGTTCCCATTTATTTTATGTAGAGCTCTCTCTATTCTTCTTCTATATTTTGACCCCATTCTTCTGGGTTTTTCCAAATTCTCCAATCCTCCTCATTGTGGCCTTCTTTCCAGAACTCATCTACTCGATTTAGGCCTACATCTTTTGAAAATTGTAGAATATTTCTGAATTCTTTTTTTACATTTAATTTTTCTTGTTGTTGCCATGCCTCATCCCAGAACTTTGCTTTTTTTCCATTTCGTATTTCCCAGAAAGCATGGTTTGTGATTATGTCCCTGTTCTGGCTTGCCAGGTTCCAGATGGTAGATCCTCTTGGTGGTTCTGCATACCTTAATA
The DNA here is from genome assembly GCA_000404065.3 of Pinus taeda. NCBI lineage: Eukaryota > Viridiplantae > Streptophyta > Pinopsida > Pinales > Pinaceae > Pinus > Pinus taeda. The sequence continues at coordinate 17,900 of APFE030299796.1, forward strand.
TATCTTCTGCTCTTCCTGGCATATTATACTTCCCCATCCATATTCGTTTCCAAAGGTCTCCTCCCCCTGCCATCCATCTCCACCACAACTTGGCTCCCATAATTTGGTTGATGATGTATGGATCCCTCAGCCCCAAGCCCCCTTCCTCCTTTTTCCTAGTCAGTCCTTGCCAGGAAATCAAAGCCCATTTTTTCTGTTGTTGAGGCCCTCCCCATATGAATTTCTTAAATATTTCCACCATTTTGGAGCATGCCCCTTTCGGGGCTGCCATCCCAGATAATTGGTAAATCGGTATTGATTGCAGGACTGCTTTTACCAGTACTACTCTTCCTGCAAGGTTTAAGGATCTGAAAGACCAGTTGGCTAGCCTTCCTAGGATCTTCTCTATAGTCTGCTACCAATTTTCCATCTTAAGCGAATTGATTGCCAAGGGTATTCCTAGATACTTTGTGGGTAACTCACCTACCATGAATCCCAAAATTCTTGCAAGGTAAGTTTTTACATTGCCAGTTGTGTTGAAGAAGTAAGCGCATGATTTCTCCTTGTTAATTTGAGTGCCCAAGGCTTCCATGAAGATATCAAGGATGTCTTTCATCCTTTTGACTTTCCTGAGAGATACAACACAGAATAGCATGATATCATTCACGAACTAGTGGTGGGTTGTCGGGAGATCTTTCCCACAAACCCTTATCCCTTTGATTTTGTCCTCTTGCACTTCCTTTTTTATATACCTTCCTAGCCCATTTGCGGCAATAATGAAAAGGAATGGGGTTAAGGGATCCCCTTGCCTAAGACCTCTGGTGGTTTTGAAGGTGGATGACGGGGTTCCATTTAAGAGGATTGAGAATACCGGGGTGGATATCATCACCGAGATCCAATCTATCCATCTATTACAAAAACCAAAGGCCTCCAAAACTTTCCTCAAGTATTCCCAATTTAATCTATCATAGACTTTGGATAGATCCAATTTAATCATCATTCTAGCCATCTTTTTTTCTCTTAGTGAGTGCACCACTTCTTGGGAAGTTATCAGTCCATCTAAGATCTGTCTGCCCTCCACAAACCCTATTTGTTCTGGGATATAATACTAGGCAACATCGGTTTCAATATTTTAACTATTAGAGTGGAGATAATTTTATAAATAACATTATAGAGGGTGATAGGTCTAAAACCCTGCGGGTCATCTTATTGGGAGGTTTTAGGGATGAGAGAGAGGAGAGTGGCATTTAAACCCGACCATACCTTTTGATTTCTTCTAGATTCTTCAACCACCTCTAGGATATCATTGCCTATGAACTTCCATGCAGCTTGATAGAATTCTGTCATAAAGTCGTCCTATCGCGGAGCCTTATTTTTCTTCATTCCTTTCACCACTTCCTCCACCTCCTCTATCGTAGTTGCTCTCATTAAAGCAAGGTTTTGATCTCTGGTAATCATATTGGGGATTTGGCTGCATATTCTTCGAGTTGCTTCTTGTCTTTCCTCTTGCGGTTCTGTTAGAAGATCTTTGAAATGTCTAACCAGAGTTTCCTCCATATCCTCATGCTGATTTTGTCAGACTCCTCCTTCATTTTTCAGGGAAAAGATTCCATTTCTCTGTCTGTAATGCATCATTTCTTTGTGGAAAAATTTAGTGTTCCTTTCTCCCTCCCTTAACCAGTTTACTTTGGACTTTTGCCTCCATAAGATGTCTTCCTCCTTCCTTCTTTCCTCCATTTGGCTAACCAGTCTGCCTTCTTCTTCTGCTAATTCTTCACTACGCCCTTCCTTTATCATTTCTTGTTGTATTGCCATCATCCTTTGATTTAACTACTGTTGGTCCTGTATTATGTTTCCGAATTCTTCTTGGTTCCACTTCTTGAATTTTTTCTTCATTTCTTTTAGCTTGAGTTGGAACGTTTTCATTCTGTTTCTTTCCCTTTGTTCACTTTGCTTCCACCATTCCTCTACTTTGTTTATAAACTTAGGGTCTCTGAGCCATAAAGCCTCGAATCTGAATGGTCGATTTTTAGGACTGGCTTTGAAATCTATCTCTAATTTAACTGGCCAATGGCCTGACCCCATCTCAGGTAATATCATCGCTTCCACAAAAATGTCTCTACTCATAATCTGCTCAGATATTAGGAATCTGTCTAATCTTGAGGCAATCTGATGCTTCCCTCCTCTTCTGTTATTACATTTGTGTATCCCATTATTAGTTAGGATATTCACTAGCCTCTGATCATTTATGGTATTCACAAATAATTCCATATCTCCATCTATTCTTCTTACACCTCCTCTTTTTTCATTCAGGGATGTAATCATATTGAAATCCCCGCCTATAATCCATGGTGTGTCTTGGTGCAGATCTCTCACTTTTACTAAGTTTTGGATGAAATTCCTTCTTTCTCCTGGGATATGAGGACCGTAGACCCCTGAGAGGAGAACCCATTCTTTGGATCCATTGTTTCTAAATTTTCTAGAGAGGATTCTTGGTAGACTTACCCATTCTTCAAATCTTACTTCTTCAGGGTTCCAAAGTATGGCCAAACCTCCTGCACTTCCTATAGCATCTTTTCCTACTATCTCGTACCTGGGCTTGATGTTTCCCATGATCTCCTTCAATTTTAATTCACGGATCTTTGTTTCTTGAAGTAACATCACACTAGGTTTATCTTTCCTCAATCTTTCTTTGAGATATCTCTGTTTCCCTTTACTGTTTAGACCTCTTATGTTCCAGGTCATGATTATCATTTCAACAGTTTGGTTGGTTGGTGGAATACCTCTGATAATGGCACCACTCTTCCTGAGTTAACAAGCATCTTTCCCACCATTTGGATGGATTCACTCATGGGTATTCTTCCCCCTTTTTTCCCTCCTTTGCCTGATACTCCTACTTCCTGCCCCTATCCTCCCTGTGATCTTAGATGCTCGGGTTGACTTACCATGATCATTCCTAGTTTCATTTTATATTGTTGAAACATTTCTTTGTATAGTTGATTTTGGTCTTCTGGGATGAACCTCTCAATATTTTCATCACTTGTTCCTCTTCGCTAAGATTTTCCTTCTATGGGTCTATCTCCATCTGGCTTTGCTCCATCTATTTTTTATTTCCTTCCCCTTCATTTTCTTCCACTGTTTTGATTTGTTCTTGCTTTTTCCCTTTCTCTTTCTGTATTGGCTCTATTGGCTCGTCACTACTTTCCTCATTGATCTCTTCCATTTCCTCTTCCTGTAGCACAATGAATTTGTTCTGATTTTCTTATTCCTTCTATTTTTGTGGGTTCTTATGGTTACTTGTTGGTTTTTGGGCCCTTTTCCTTCTGTGGACCTCCTGGGATCCCCCTTCCGTTTCCTTACTAGATCCTTCTTCCTTCCTCCTTTCTTGAGTGGGCTCTGGGAAGTTCTAAGGGAAAGATTTGAACAGATGCCCATATTCATGGCATCTCTGACACCTAAAGGGTATGTGCTCATAATCCAGAGATTGTTGCCAAATTTCATCATGATATTCTACTTCTAGCAATAAAGGAGAGGTTCTGTAATGTTCATATAAACACAAATCTGGGCATAAGAAGTTTACCTTCCTTTTTTTGTTGTGTCAACCCCTTTGACGAAGGTCCAATCGAGTTACCTATACCTTCAAGGATTTCCGGGTCCCAGAAATCCATTGGGAGGCTGAATAGGTGGACCCAAACTGGTGATGCCAGCATTTTTTCCTGATCCGGGTTGTAGCATTCTTCCCAGTGTCGCATAAATAAACCAGCATTATTGAAGAAATAAGGGCCATCTTCAAAGACCTTCTCTTTGTCTTCCAGGTTAAAGAATAATACTGAAAAGAAGCCTTTCGATCCTACTTTCAAGTCTATGTGACCTTTCGGTTGCCATCGTTGTTGTATCCATTTAACCAGTTCCTTCTCTGTAAGCCAAGCCCCTATGAATTTGCAGATTAGCACATGATCTTTCATATACCCTCTATATTCCTCTAGTTTGTTGTTGGGGATAACAAACCTTGGTGTTTTTGCTGCTCTAGGCAGACATTTTCCTCCTAGACCTGCTTGCCAGCGTGCTCCCATGACCGATGCGCCCTTGCCCCTTTTTCCTTGACTTCCCGTAGTCCCATTTATGCCTGTGTCTCCCGCCGTCACATTCTTGTAGGAGGGGATCGCTCCCCCCCCCTTCCGGGCTCATCATTCTTCCGTCAATTCACACCTGCCCCAGTCGATCTTACTTTTATGACTCGTGACAGTGCTCCCTTGTCCTTATCTACTATGGTCTCCCCTGCCCTCTGTCACTGTTGTAGGCCTGCCAGGGTCGAACCCTGCATCAAACCCTAGCCCGTGATTCCCCTACCCTTTGTCACTGTTGTAGGCCTGCTAGGGTCAAACCCTGCATCAAACCCTAGCTCGTGACTCCCCTTCTCTCTCATGTTTATTAGTCAAAGAAGGGAAGCATATAAGGTCACCAAAAAGCTTTTCAAGCACAACTCGTCCTCTTTTGATTTTGAGGATGAGAAATCTGAGAAACCTAAGCCATCTACAATTTCATCTTTGATTAAATGTCTCTTCGTCCATGAGAATCATATCCATACACTTTTTGAGGAGGCAAATGTAAAAGGTTGAAATCATTGAATATGTAGAAAATGGCATTTCTTGATAGAATTATCTAAATATTCAACAATTTGGACTTATATATAACTAAAATGGGTCAAATCACGACCAAAAGAGGGAAATATATGAACAACATAGTTTGGAATCATCGAATATTTAGATAGTGCCATTTCTTTATGGTGTTTTCTAAATATTTGTTGATTTGGACCCATATACTACTAAGATGTGTTAAATCATGACCAAAATAGGTTGAAATTGTCAAATATTTAGATAGTGGCATCAATTTTGATACATATATGGTCAAAATGGGTCTAATCATAACCAAAAGAGGGGAATATATGACTAAAATAAGTTGTAATAGTGAAATATTCGCCAATACATTTTCGTGATTGTGTTGTATAAATATTTGACTACTTGGACCTATATACGACTAAAATGGATCAATTCATAACAAAATGAGGGGAATATGTAGCCGAAATAGATTGACATTGTTGAATATTTAGATAATGCCCTTTTTATGGCTTTGACTAAATATTTGATGATTTGGATCAATGTATGACTAAAATGGATCAAATCATGGCTAAAAGAGGGGAATATATGACAAAAATATATTAAAATACTTAAATATATGGGAATTTCCCTTTCTTTATTTGTTTTATTGATATTTTACTTTGAAGAATATTGTAAATGAAAATATGTTTTTATCCTAAATTTTAGGATAATAGAAAAAATTATTTTGAAATGTTGGTATATATTTTATTTAATTTTTATATTACTTTTTAGGTAGGTCGAAGTGCTCATTTTCATCTTGAGATGGTTCTAAAACTCCAAATCAAATGTGTAGGGATGTAATACTATGTTGGAACAAGCAAATTTTAAGAGGTTATTTTGTTTTCAATTATATTGTTATTTTAGTCTTGTTCGAGTAGTTTGGTTATCATTTATCTACTGACACCTATTTTCCACATTCTCATATTTGGCATCACAATATTCTTCATTCAGTCCAATGCACCAACATTTGCTGTCATTTTTCTAATGGTAGCATCTATTGTTTTTAAAGATATCAAGCTCTACTCATAAAAACTTGTGTAAGGGTTAATATAACATTTATGGAACTAATGCTTCCAAGTTATACAACTCCATTAGATGTTATGATGAAGTGTATGGGTGAATTATAACAATAATTAAAACTCTTATCTTAAAGTAGCCATTGCCATGGGAATCACCAAGCATGTTGGTGCATTTCATGGTGGATAAGACTATGATGTTTTAAGTTGGGATAACAAATTGGTCGTTAACCAAGTTTGTGTTATATAGCATTTAACCAAAGGACAATGGAAAAAAGGGTGGATCATTAACTTGTTTCCTTGTGGTTAAGAAAATAATCTCTTAACCAATTAAAAATAATTTTAAATCTTACTCTTCTATATATAAACTTTTAATAAAATATATAATATTCATTATATAAGACTAAATTGCTTTGTCTGGAACATGAAAATGTTATCCCAAACTAACAATCTGAATTGTGAATAACATGGAGATGATGTTTTCTTAGAATTCTATTCAATTTCTTGCACTAGATGCCTTGATTTCAATGTAGATGTTGATTTCTAATACTATTTGATCTTTTTCTCTAGATGCATTGATTTCAGTGTAGATGTTGATTTCTAATCCTATTTGATTGCTTCCACTGGATGCATTAATTTCAGTGTATATTTGGATTTATAATCCTATTTGTTTTCTTTTATTGGATGCATTGATTTTAGTGTAGATGTTGATTTCTAATCTCATTTTATTGCTTGTATTAGATGCATTGATTTTGGTGTAGATGTTGTTTTATAATCTTATTTGATTGCTTGCATTATATGTTGTTAATTCTAGATTATTAAGGAAGAACATTTTCAAGATATATTTAGTAATACCTAAAAGGACACTATTAAGAATTAATTAGTTTTCCAAAGTTGTGATACATAGAATTAAAATGAAATAGATGTGCAGAATCAATCCTCCTACAAAGTGCAAATTAATCCTTGACAATATCGTCTCCCTTCTACATCACCAGCTAATTACTAATAGACAATTACATATTTTCAAAATATATTCAAAATTACTAATAGATAATTGCATAGAATAATGTATTCATTGTTGGGTTGTGTTATATTCTTTCCACATAGTTAACAGGGGGTTTGAGGGGTACCCGTAACCCCACTTTATGGGGTCCGGGGCAGTGCTTCGGAAAATTTTGGTTTTGGACCCTATGTTAGGTTGGGCGGACCCACTTATGGTTTTGTGCATGATTTTCGCACATGTTTTTGGACCGATGGTTTTCGGCCCATGGTTTTGGACGCGATGGTTTTCGGTCCATGGTATTGGATGCTTCGACATGTATAAATATGTATTGTAACATTGA
>APFE030299800.1:0-12196 GCA_000404065.3 Pinus taeda
AGAGATTCGCCAAAAAATTATATATACATATTATATTATTGATAAAATCGTCTTCCATTTTTCCTATATACCATGGAGGTTCGCCCATTTATTATACTTATAAATTTAGGGGGGTTCTTAAAATTTTCCCTGCATGGGATATTATATATCATGGAAAGTAACAACAAAGTTCCCACAAGGGAGTTTGATAATAATTTTTAGAAAATTGACTAAATTAATGTTTAGGTTCTAAAAACTGATTTATAATTGATTTATTATGCACCATGGTACTAACAAATGATAATATTTTGTTGTCATTGATGAACTAATGATTTGTGTTGGCTGATATATTTGTTGCTCTACTACCACGAAGCGTCACCATTAGTTCTCATCACCATCATCATCATCTAAAAATGTTATCAGTTGATTGTATAATTTATTGTTTTTCACTATTTATTCTTTGCAAGTTTCAGTGAATCAATTTCCAGAGGGCTGCAAAAGTCTCTTGAGCTAGTCATGATATGACTTGAGAATGGGGCCAACGTTGAAATTTTTTTAGTTTGTGCCCATATGCACTAAAATTTGACATGGTTATGGTAGATGCATGCATTGAAGATATGGGAGGGTTTTTAGATTGAAATACGACTCCCAGAAAGAAAGAAACCTAAAATCAAAATTTTGAATTGTGTATAATTACTCAAGCATTTAATTATACACCCATTGGAGAATGTATAAAAGGAATTTTGACAAAGTGTATAAGTTATTAATGAATTTTGGAAAGTCACTAAGGTAGAAACATTTTCTTCAACAATTTTGGAATGCTATGAACACAAGTATAATCAAAATGGTACTTAGAATCAACAAATTAAAACAATCTAGTTGTTAATAAGATTTACCTGGGTGGTTGGGAGGAATGATTGTTATCATCCCCACTTATGCTCAATTCTTGTAAGTGACATGTTGAGCTCTTAATGAGTATATCACTGCAATGAGTTCATACTATCCTTGAAATTAATATCTTGTGATGTGTTGCATCAAACTATTTCTAAAAGAAATATTTTGTGATCTTTTCTCAATATTGCTTTTTCAAATGCATAAAATTCTTAATTATATCATGCCATGACTTGTGATATTGCACGTCTATAACTAATGCGAATATAAATGATTTATTTTCTCAACTCCATAAAATGACAAATGTTTCGAAGTACAACTTATATCAATATATTGGATCTTAGTACAATATTAAATAAAAAATAAAACAATTATACCTTAGGTTAAATCTCCCCCATAACTCATTCCAATACATAATCCTACATTTACGACACTATGTCAATGTGTATAAAATTTTTCATGATGCAATAATGAGTAATTTAAGCAAAGGATACTCTCCCATTTTATAATTTGTAAAGGTGACTTGTAAAGGATTTTTACATTCACAAGAAGCTTGTTAGATTGTCCAAAAACCAACCTTGTTTCTTTTTTGGTCAAGTGGTCTAATTTCTCCAGTGATTACATTAGGATTGACATGTGGCTTGAGAAACTGCGACCCAGGGGCATCTAAGCTGTCAAAATCACCCAAGGTTGCACACGGCCCGGGCCACACCGACCCTTAACATGACTAGATTTTTTCCCACAGAGTTTCGAATCGGTGACCTTCACATCACAAAGTGACTTAACAGTACACCCCATCACCGTCTATTCTACGCCCTGTGGGAAACCAACCTTGTGATTGAATTGGAAGTGCTCATCTAAGAAAATTTCAAGGAGTTTTATAATTATTGGAAAATTCATTGTAGGGCTCAACTGCAATATTTGTTTAAGGGATACTATGTTGATCTTTTCAACCCAATGTAGAGGTTAATAGATCAAATCACAAGACTCTACATGAAGATTATCATACTATGAGTCATGGATGTTTATGGCTAACTAAATCCTCCTATTGAGTATTGAATGCCATGCATTAACATTTTTTGTTTCAAGATGCTCTTTTACTCACCAAAAGATGGATTGATTGTGTATTAATGATAGTGATTTAAGACATTATTAGGTCCTTATAATATTAGTGATTCTCCCATTACTATTGTCATTGTAGCCCTTATTATTATTGTTGTGCCCCTATTGTCCCCATATTGTTATTAGTGTGCCCCATAGAAGCCCACTATTGTTTTTTTTTCTTAATTAAGCTAAATTCTATTACTGAAAAATATAGTACACTGAGGCTTTATCATGTGCATGTCCATGCCTGAGTTGGGGCAAAAACAACAAAACAGAGTTTGGACTACCCATGATGGGAAACCAGTCTGAATCAAAAATAAGATTACTAGTATTATCTTGCTGCCCACGTAGGGGAAACCAACAATTACGCATAGTTTTTAATCAGTTTTTCAAGAAAAACAAAAAATCTACCAAATAACCAAATAACAACAAGTTTTCTTGAAAGCTTCATAAAATAATCCATAAAGCATAATTCCCATAACATGAGAATAGTAGACATGTGGCAGGTTGTGTGGCCTATCAGGTGCGTTGCGGAGACGATGGGTGTTCCTCAGCAACGAAGCACCTATAATCCTCCACATCATCATCTGCCTTCTTCGAAGCCTCCGTGTCGTTTGCCTGCTTCGCCGGTTGTTCCTCCATGATAGAAAATCGATAAGGATCCATGTCTTCATCGTCATGCTGGTCCTGGTCCATCTCCTTCCCAGTTTGCTTCATATCTACATAATGAGTGCTTTTCTTGACCATGGCTGGCTCCGCTCTGGTGTGGCCACCACCGTCTGTGGCTTGCTCCTCCTCGTGGATGGTGATGGAATGTGAGCTCCTCGTGACTCTGGCAGGGATCGTTCTGGAATGGCGTCCACCCTCTGTAGCTTACTCCTCCTCGTGAAAGGTAATGGAGATGGTGGTGGTAATGATGGGCTTGTTTAGGGAGCAGTGGTAGTGGAATTGGGTTGAGAGGAGGGGCCACTGTGGATTGGAGGGAATTCCACTGGGTGGAGAAGCAGGGGGTGTCAGATGGAGGCGGAGAGGTCGTGAGCGGCCTCTGCCACTACAAGTGTTTGGGTAGTGACCTGTAGTTAGATGAGCCGAAGAGGAGGTGGTTTGAGAGGCTGGAGGAGGAGGGGGACGAGTCATTCTTCCTTCGATGCCGCCTCTGCGACTACGCATTCTATGGCATGTTCTCGGCATATTAACACCATGAGTATGAGAAATTCTGCCACGATAAGGCTCAGAGTGATGAGAAGGCTCAACAGGTTCAGCGGTCGACTCAGAGGAGGGATTAGCTGCAGAGGCCGAGTGGAAGACGAAATTCCAGACTAGGTTTTGATTAAAGTGGATTCCCGGGCCTAGATCAGTGCAACAAAGGATGCTGCAGTGCCTCCCTGTAGCAGTGCAAGAGCTAGGCGTTGCAGCTGCCTGAGGGCATAAACATTGCAGAGGCAGGGGATAAGAGACAGGGACGGTGGAGTTAATATCCCCAGAGGTCATCATTGCGTGGAGCCAAGGTGGGTAGTTGCAGGCTGGTTGAGGACGACGCCAACTTAAATGCCATTTAAGGCCAGTGTTAATACAATTTATAGACTGATGTGTAGGATTACGGAGGACCATGTGGCATGGCCACTTGCCATCCTGTTATGCCGCCACCTTAATATCTTTGATGTGCACCCGCATTCGAGAGTTGAGCTTCCTTGTGCACCAGGTTAGTGCATGCTTGTAAATGAGTTTGGTCATTTAAGATATTGATGGTTCCTAATTGGAGTACCTGATCATGTTCAACTCCTATGTTTTCCAAAAGATTGGCCACCTTGTTGTTCTCTCTCTTGACGTGAATGAAGGTGGTGGCTCTTCTATTTTTCATCCATTGCTCTATTAGTTCGAGTCGAGCCGCTAGTCTCCAACTGGTAGCGACTCCCGAAGCCAAGGTTCCCATTTGTATTTGGGTAACCATGTGTATAAGGATTTGGGAGTCCCCTTCTATTATAATAGGATGAAAGTTATGTTAATGCACTAGATTCATACCTTGCCATAATCCTTCCAGTTCTGCTGAATTATTTGTGTCCCATCCATTTGAACCAAAGTATACTAGTAGAGGTTGGCCTTCTTGATCTCTGAATATTCCACCATGTCCTGCTTTGCCTGGGTTGCCTTTTGAGGCCCCATCAAAATTTAGTTTGATCACATTTGTTGGAGGGGGATTCTAATGTGAGGGCTGCTTGTTGATAATGGTTGCTTTGTTGTGATCATTTTGAACCTGTTGGATCCTTAATTTCCAGTTGTCCCATATACTCTGTTCCTGTGCCTAAGTGGGGAAGTCCTCTGCATTCCACTATCGGAGTGCCAGGGTTTCTTGAATGTTCCGGCATAAATTGTTCCAAATGATCTCCAATGGAGTGCTTTGATTTTTGAAAATTCTTTTGTTTCTTTCCTTCCAAATTGTCCAAAAAAGGAAGCCCTGGAGGATTGTCCATAGAGCATTTAAAAGTTTGATATTATAGGGAGCAGGGGCCCAATTGCGAATGGTGATTTTGATATCCCCCGAGATTCTGCAAGGCCGCTGACACCTGAAGGTGAGTTCTTCTCATAATTGGTTGGCCATGTGGCAAGAATCCATGATATGAATAGTTTCTCCTTGTTTATTGCAGTTAGGACAATATGATGGTCCCTGGAATCCTCTTTTAATTAGATTGTCCCAAGTGAGAATTCTCTGATGATAAAGCAACCAAGTGAAGGTAGAGACTTAGGGCCATATTCTAGTAGTCCAGAGACGAGTCCAAGCGGGATCTACTCGTTCCCGTGTTTGGAGCATCAACTTATATTCTTCTTTTGTTGTATAAATTCCCCTTGGAGTGTAACCCCATCTCAAAACATCTTTTTCATTTGTACATCTGATTTTCCTGTTGGTGAGTTCCTTGTGTAAATCTTTATAGTAGTCTTCAGTTTCATGATGTATTATCTGTTCAGTTGGTTTCCATTGCTTGAAGCCTTGATTGAAATCTTGAGTCCAGTGCTGTGAGACATGGTAAATTTGGTTGATGTTATTGCCATCAAGTTTTGGAGGAGGAAGGACTTATAAAAATTTTGGTCGCTGTTGCCAAGAATCCACCCAAAAACGCACAGTTCGGCCATCATGTATCTCCCACAAGCTATGTTGTTGTATTAACTCTTTATGATGTTTTGTTGCATTTTAGATTAGAGATCCTGCTTCTGTACTAGTGATTCCGATCAATTCTTCCTGTGGATGATTATTCGCATATTTTGCAGTCCATAGTTGGGTCCATGGCTTATGTGGGCTTGATACCCAATGCCACCATATTCGTGCTCCCATCAAAGTATTACTGTGTTGAGGGTCTTGTAGTCCTAGACCCCCTTGCTTTTTTGGTGTGCATACTGTTGCCCACTTTACTAGAGCCCATTTGCAGTTTTTCCCTGTGGAGGCCCATAAAAATTTGCGTTGCAAATCTTTGATCTTTTTGAGTGCCCATTTCGGCGCTGCAAGAACTGAGAAGAGATAGAGAGGCATAGATTGTAAAACCGCCTTTATCAGGATAAGCCTGCTTGCCATGTTCAAAGTTCTGTAGGTCCAAGACGATAAGCAGCTTTCAATTTTCTCAATGAATTGGTTCCAGGAGGCATGCTTTAAGGCCGAATCTATCAGTGGAGCAACCAAGTATTTAGAAGGAAGTTTAGCTTGCGAGAAGCTTATGATTTTGGCAATTATTCTTTGGGTGGCAGGAGGAGTATGGAAAAAAAAAGATTTGAGATTTAGCAGTATTAATGGTGGTTCTTGAGGCCATGGAGAAGGTGTCTAGCAGAGCTTTGAAAGCATGGGCTTCACTTACAGAGGGATGTCCGAACAACATATTGTCATCCACAAATTGTTGATGAGTGATGGTAGAGGTTCCATGGGCAGAGATGCCTCTGAGGTCGTGGGAGTGAACATCATTCTTTATAAGGTGACCCAAACCTTCTGCCATAAGAATAAAAAGGAAGGGGGATAAAGGGTCACCTTTGACGAATTCCTCGGGATGGGAAGTAGGGTTTGGAGGGGACTCCATTAACTAAGATAGAGAAGAAGGGGGATGATATGAGATTCATAACCCATCTGACCCAGGTCGGGCTAAAGCCGAAGGCAGTAAGCAATTGTTTTATATAAGTCCAACTTAATTTGTTGAAAGCTTTAGAAAGATCGATTTTGAGAAGCATACCTGCTTGTTTGTTACTCTTTAAGGAATGAATAATTTCATGAGTTAAGATGATGCCATCCAAGATTTGACGACCTTCAACATAGCCTGATTGTTCCATCGAAATGAGGAGAGGCAGTAGCGGTTTGAGGTAGTTGGCAATGACTTTCGAAATGATTTTGTATATGACATTGAACAGAGTGATGGGCCTGAACTTCTCTGGAGTACTTGGCTGATCTTCTTTGGGGATGAGAGCTATGAATGTTGTATTGAGAGAAGGAAGTAGCCAATGCATGGATCTTGATTCTTCTACCACCTTCCATACTTCCTCTTTGATTAGATCCCAAAAGTGATGATAGAAGTTAGAGGTGAAGCCATAAGGTCCAGGAGCCTTCCCATATTTCAGTTGAGCTAAAGCTCATTCTACTTCCATCGTAGTTACCAGTCGCATCAAGAGATAATTGTGCTCTTCTGTTATAATTCTTGGAATATGCTGGAGTATTTCATTTATAGCAGGCTGTCTACCTATGGGCGGCTCTTGATGTACCATTTTGAAGTGATTAGTGAGTTCTCTATCAATGTCTTCATGTTTCTCCATTCGTTCTCCCTGTGGATTTTGAATATGCGCAATGGTATTATTCATTCTTCTTTGGATAGTTGTGCGACGAAAGAATTTGGTGTTTCTTTCCCCTTCTTTTATCCATCCGATTCTTGATTTTTGTTTCCAGAGCATTTCCTCTTGTTTCCTTCTTTCTTCTAGTTGCGTGAGAAGAGCTTGTTCTTGACTTAATAATGCCTCGGTTCTACCGCATGTAATGAACTTCTGCTGTAGCTCTGTCATATTTTTCTCGAGCATTTTTTGACCTTGAAATATATTGCCGAAGGTGGTATGATTCCAGTGCTTGATTTGCTTTTTGATATGCTTCAGCCTTTGTTGGAATGTATACATAGCTGAACCTCTAGAGGGATTAAAGTTATCCCAAGCAGATTTGACTGTATTTTTGAAATCAGGGTGGGCGAGCCAAAAAGATTCAAATCTAAATGGTTTCCTGTTTGAGTTTCCAGGTCTCATCCATTGAAGGGAAATGGGCCAGTGATCTGAGCCTGCGATAGGTAGTATTGAGGCAGTGATGTCACCTCCAAAATGTACTGAGTTATCTAAGATGAGGAATCTGTCCAGCTTAGAGGTGATTTATTGAGAGCCTGACCTCTTATTGTTCCATGTGAAAAGACCATTATCAAATGGTAAATCAATTAGCCAGTTATTTTGTATGTATTCTTTGAAGTCGCTGCTTTCACTATCCAACTTCCTTCTGCCTCCTTTTTTTTCCTCCAGCCGAGCGATCATATTGAAGTCACCTCCTATGATCCAGAGTGGATGGTTTCTTATGGAGTTGAGAGTTTCCAAAGATTTTAGCAGCGCATCCTTTTGCGTAGAATCTTGAGGGAAGTATATATTTGTCAAATTACCATGTATATTGGTTCCTATGATGTGAAAAGTGGCCTGGATGTGATGATGAGAAGCATGAAAGTCTGTGAGGGAGATGTTTTGCGTATTCCAAGCTATAGAAAGCCCTACCGAAGCTCCAATTGCATCTACCGTGACAGTTTGGCATCCTGGCCAGGCTCTGGATAAATTAGAATCTAATGTACTAGTGTTACATTTTGTTTCCTGCATGAAGAGAATATGTGGTTTTTCATTTTGTATCATGTTTTTTATCATCTTGTATTTCCCAGGACTGTTGAGTCCTCGTACATTCCATGAGATGAGATTCATGGTTGACCATTTGGTAAGGATCTATAGTATTTAGTCAGCTTGGAGCACCTACCGGACTCCACTAGCATTTCCCCAATGAGGATGGTGTGTTATAAGTCTTTCTTCCTCTTTTCTTTCCATCTTTGGTGTTGTGTTTCCCATCCCAACTTCTTCCTTGTTGTATGCCCAGGGTTCTGTGCTAGTGCACCCTTGAGAGTACCACTTCCAGATTTTCGAGTTGCCTGTCGGGTATTTTGTCGAACTCTTTCTTTTTGTAAGCTTGTTCTAGACTGAAGATGTCTAGGTCTCCTAGATCAAAGCTCTCAGGTTCTTCTTCCATGTGACTGTGTTGACTACTCTCAGCCATTTGGTGGTTTGTTTTGAGAGGGTATGTCAAAACGTTTTCAATGTCCATTCCTTTTGCGGACCATAGGGATTTGTTGTCATCTTGAAGGGGGATAGGTTGAGAAACTGTTGGTTGCTAATCTGAGTTAGTCTCTGAGGATGGTTGACTAACATCATCGGGAGTAGGTACAACGAATGGTTTGGTGGATGGCGTAGAAGTTGTCTTAACTATTTTGGAAGGGTCTGATTTTGGCATATCTGGGTTTGATAGAAGGTCAAAACTGTTGCTGGTGGATGGAGCAGAGGAGGATGGCATTGCGTTTTTTGGTCTGTTAGGGTGTTTTTTGTTATGCTTCTTTCAATTGACAACTTTGGTGAACCCTTCAGAGTCAAAATTTTCCACACTAGGAGAGGAATTTAGTGGACAGTCACGGAATAAATGTCCATGGGTGTGGAATTTCCTGCATCTAAAGGGAACATGTTCATAATATATGGGTTGAATCCATTCAAAGTCATCATGAAGGAGACTTACCGAATCTGTAAGTGCTTTGCCTAGTTGCATGTAAACGCAGATGCGGGCATATGATGTGTACTGGCGGAGCTTTGTTTCATCTACAATCTTTATAAAATCTTGTAGCCCGTTGCCTATAGCTTTGAGTGATTCTTCATTCCAGTATTCCAGAGTTAAGGAGTACATACGAATCCAGACTGGTGCCCAACTGAAGTCTTCCTTGTCTAGATTGAATCTTTCTATCCAATCTAGTAGATATAGACCCGCGACATTGAAGAAATAGGGTCCTCCTTCTAGGATGCGATTTCTGTCTTCAATACAGTTGAAGATGGCCCTGAAAAATCCTTTGGGGCCTAGATGTAGGTAACATGCCCCTTAGGCTTCCATTTTGAGGCTATCCATCCTTGTAGGGCTTTCTCAGTTGGCCAGTAGCCTATGAATTTACTGATAAGCTCATGGTCTTTCATATATTGGATTTGTGCATTGATTCTATGGCTGGGTAGATCAATCTTGGGGCGTTCTGTTGCAATGGGCTTACAAGTGGAAGACATTGCCTTCTTTGGTTCTTCAGGTACTGCAGAGGTGTTCTCTTTTCCATTGTTTAGATCTGCCATTTCGTTCTCTTCTTGCTACTGCGCAGGTTGGACCGGTGGATGTTCTGCGCTCCTAGTTGAGGGCTGTTTAGTTTCATCCCTGTGAGGCTGATTTCCAGTGTTGTGGCCTGTAGGGGGAGACTCTATGGCCTCCCCCATCTGAATGTTCATTGGTTATTTTTGTCAAGTCATCTAGACCCACGTTGTTAGTGATACTGCTTGATTCTGAGAGTCTGCTACCTCTGTCACTATGTCGTGGAAGGGTTTGTCAGAAACCCTCGTCTGCCATTTTCCACAAATTCTAGATAATTCACAACTAGAAGCCCACTATTGTTATTATTGTGCCCTTAAATTATTATTGTTACGTCGGCTTTGATTATATTGCGACCCTTTAGACTCCTATATATAGAAAGGAGGTTCTGTCATTTGTATCATCGAATAATTGTTCATTTATGTTATTTAAAGGAGGTTTCCCTCTCGAAGAGGCTGATTTTGAAGTCATTGATCTATCTTTTCTTCTATTTTATGATTTTGTTACATAACATTTGGTATAACAGCTTTGGATTCTAGGTTTCGTTGCTCCAAACAGAACATCGTGGCATTTTCACTATAACTTTTTTCTATGACGTTTCAAAAGAGGAAATTAAAACCCATTTGATCCGAAATCGTGATGAACCTCAACTATGAATTTCAGATATTTTCCCGCGATATTTTCAAAGATATGATCCAAGGAATTTAGGGTTTGTGAAGGCTCTCGAATTACATTCCAAACATGTGACCTTGGGAAAATCGTCATAACTTTCTCTCTAATCATTAGATTGAAATTTCGTAAGGATTTACACAAATAAGACAGACTGTAGTTTTCTCTGTATCATTTTCAGGTCCGAAGGTTGAAACAGTGTCACGTGGAACTTCGTACAATTTCACTCTACTGAAAAAGTATATAATCAGGTCATCTTGGTAGATTGGGCGTAACAATTTCTTGGAGAATCCAATTTCGATCAGACTGGTGGCATTGGAAAGAAGATGCAGAGGGATACCATAGGTCGCAATTTCAAACCTTGGAGATCTGAAATTTCAGAGATACAATAGATTCAATATCAATCTCCTACAAAACAAAAAAAGGTGTGTAGTTTTGTTTTTTGTTTTTTGTTTTTGTTTTGTTTTGTTTTTGCATAAGGTAGGTTTGAAAAATTAGTTTGAAGTTACTCAAAGGGAATAGTGAGGCATAATTATCATTAATTGATGCCCCAAAGAAATAAAATGGAAACACATAGTAAGCAACCTGAAAGCTCTACCGTGACTCACGAAGAAGGGGAAGAAATGCAACATGATCTATCAAAATTACGAGACTAAGTGCAGCAATTTTCACTCTCACAAAAAGTAACAGAAGCTAAGATGGATGGACTAAAGAAGGCATAAAAGGTAGGATGAATGGCATGAAAGCTAAGATGAATGGCGTAGAAGCTAAGATAAATGGTGTGGAAGCTAAGATGGATGACATGGAAGCTAAGATGGATGGTATAGAAGAAAATCTTAAAGGCAACATGGAAGATTTAAAGATAGATTTGAGAAAGTTGCTACAAGAAATGCTTACTAATGACAAAAACCTAGTAAAAAGAAATTCATGATGAGAACAAAAGAAATGTTAATCATGATTTCATAGACTCTAATGTTGGATTGAAGACCCACCATGTTCCAAAGATCGATATGAGGAAGTTTGATGGCAAGGAACCTGTAACATGGATACTACAGATGGAGCAATATTTCGATCTCCATAATGTGAAACACACACAAAAGGTACGCATTGCAACTTTACATTTGGAACTAAATTAGTTTGTATGGTATCGATGGCTTTGCTCTCATAAAAAAATTGTCACTTGGGCAATTTTTATGGAAGAAATGATAACACATTATGAGGATACAAAAAGCAACACCTTTTTTAGCCAATTGATAAATCTCAAACAAAAGGGTTCAATTATGGAGCACATTGAGGACTTCCAAAAATTGAATATAAGGTTAAAAAAACATTCTAGAGGAGCATAGATTGATGTGTTCATAGGGACTTTAAAGGATAACATCAAACATAAGGTTTGCCTTTGGGAACCTGATTCATTGGAGAAGGCATTCAGGTTGGAAAGAAAAATTGAAAGCAAAATTATGGCAACAAGGAAGCCTACCACACACAAATATAAATATGGAAGTGTTGTTGCTCCTAGCCTTCCACAACCTACAAGGTTGACACCACAAAAATTGGAAGAAAAATGAGCAAAAGGAATTTGTTACAGTTGTGATAACAAATACACTAAAGGTCATAAGTGTGCTAAGAAGAAATTATTTTGCATAGATTGTGAAGAGGAGGAAGAAAAGGAACAAGAAATGTCAAAAGAACAAGATATATTCTAGGAACAATCCCTAGAGAAAGAAGAAATGAATCTGACCATATCTTGTAATGCATTGGCCAGAATTACCACTCCTCAAACTCTCAAGATAGAAGGACATATCAAGAAGAAAAAGGTAATAGTGTTGATCGATTTAGGTAGTACCCATAATTTTATTCATTGTGAGATAGCTAAGGAATTGAATTGCTTCCTATATCCAGCACCAGAGTGTCAAGTGATGATTGCAAATGGAGGAACCATAAATTGCTCTGGAAAGATCCATAATATTAAGCTATCCATGGGAGAATATGTATTGAATAAGCCAATTCTTTCCATTTCAATGGGTGGTGTTGATGTTATACTAGGAGTCCAATGGCTACAATCTTTGGGTATGATAACTTTTGATTTTCAATAACTTTTCTTGAATTTATTTATTTTTATTTTATTTATTT
>APFE030299800.1:12943-48993 GCA_000404065.3 Pinus taeda
TTATGAATTTGAAATCATCTACAAAAAAGGGAAGAAAAATGTTGTTGCAAATGCACTCTCAAGAAAGGATGAGGATGTGGAAGCATTGCTTTGCACCATTTCTATTATCTAACTAGATTGGATAAAGGAAGCAAGGGATGAATGGAAGAATGACAAAGAAGTGTGGGAACTCATTCAAAAGTTACAACAAGATCCTAGTACATCTGATACATTTAGTTGGAAAAATGATTCGTTATAGCACAAAGATTTCTTATACCTTTGTAAGAATTCCCAACTTAAACAAATTATTCTTATGGAATTGCACACCTCTCCCTTAGGAGGGCACTCAGGATTTTTAAAAACTTACCATAGGATTAAGAAGGAATTTTTTTGGGATGTCCTTAAATATGTATTCAAAAGTTGGTGCCGAAATGTTTGGTTTTCCAACAAAATAAAGTTGAAACAATTAAGACCCTAGGTCTATTACAACCTTTATCGATTCAAGTCAACGTTGGGAGGAGGTTTCAATGGATTTTATCACAGGTTTACCCAATTCCGAAGGAAAGAGTATCATCATGGTGGTAGTTGACAGACTTACCAAGTATGCATAGTTTTGTGCATTATCTCATCCATTTAAAGCCAGTACAGTTGCTACTACATTTATGGAAAGAATTCAAAAGCTACATGGAAACCCAAAGATTATTGTAAGCAACAAAGATCCCATTTTCACTGGAAATTTTTGGACAAAATTATTTTCTTGTTTGGGTACTCAGTTAACTCATAGCTCATCTTACCACCCTCAATTTGATGGGAAAATTGAGATAGTAAACAAATGTTTGGAAGGATATCTGTGTTGCTTTGTATCTGATAAGCAGACACAATGGGTCAAATCGTTGCCTCTGGCTGAATGGTGGTATAACACTTCCTTACATACTTCAACAAAAATGACCCCATTTATGGCTCTTCATGGATATCATCCACCATCCATCACATCATATTTAAGAGGACATTCTAACGTTCAAGCGGTGGAAGATCACATCGACCATCAACAACAAGTTCTCCAACTCTTAAAGGATAACCTCACTTCGGCACATAATATAATCAAACAATAGGTAGATCAATATCATAGCGAAAGAAGTTTTGATGTAGGTGACGGGGTATTTCTACGACTACAACCATATAATCAAATGTCCCTCAAGCAAGCTAAGAAGGATAATAAATTATCACCAAAGTATTATGGTTCGTACAAGGTGTTGCAAAATATTGGTACTATGGCATACAAATTGGAGCTTCCTACAACTTCCCGAGTGCGCCCAATTTTCCATGTTTCATGCTTAAAGAAGGTTATAGAAGACAAGCTCCCAGTTCAAACAATATTGCCAAAAATTAACAAGGAAGGAAAATCATATTGGAACCGGAAGTAGTCATAGAAACAAGAATTTGATAGCTACGAAATCGATCAATTTCAGAGTATCTCATCAAGTGTAAGAACTTAACTACTAAAGGTTCCACTTGGGAGGATGAGAATTTTATACAGGAGCATCCATAACTACTCAAGCATTGAGTACAACAATTTTTTGAAGGAGAGGGGCATGTTAGGTCCCTATAATACTAGTGATTCCCCCATTACTATTGTCACTGTATCCCTTATTATTATTGTTGTGCCCCTATTGTCCCCATATTGTTATTAGTGTGCCCCATAGAAGCCCACTATTGTTATTGTTGTTCCCTTATATTATTATTGTTATGTCGACTTTGATTATATTGTGATCCCTTAAACTCATATATATAGAAAGGAGGTTTTTTCATTTGTATCATCGAAGAATTGTTCATTTATGTAATGTAAAGGAGGTTGCCTCCTCGAAGAGGCTGATTTTGAAGTCGTTGATCTATCTTTTCTTCTTTTTTATGAGTTGGTTGCATAACATACATCCTATAACAATTGATATAATTATCAACTAAAGTCTACCTCTACTAATTCAAATTACATGATTTTTTTTTAAATGTAACCATTAGAGTAAACTGATTATTAATTAATAAAATTAATCACTATTTTCTATCACATAGTTATTGATTTTATTTTTTTGAAATTAACAATTACATTATAAATTATATTATTAAATCAAAATCAATCTTGTGATTGAATGGGAAGTGCTAACAACCATTTTTCTTAGCAAGAAATAGTCAATGAATTGTTCACATGCTACCTTACATTTTAAACTCCCCCTCCCCACCTCGATAGCTTACAAATATTTAATTTAATTATCTCTCCCAAAACCCATATACCTAAAAACGTAGAATTCCTAGCTAGCTTGAGGTCGTCTCAATATATGGTTTTCTAACTATAAGGATTAATGCATGTCATTGCATAGATATAAATATATATAGGCCCTGCTTGTTTCTCGGTGACTCCTCCCTATATTCGATTCTTGTATACCCTGAGTGTTTCTCGGTGGCTCCTCCCTATATTCGATTCTTGTATACCCTGAGTGTTTCTCGGTGGCTCCTCCCTACATTCAATTCGACATTCCCTTCCCTGCAAAATCAACTCATCTAAGGCCTAACCCCGACCTCATTTTGCTAGGGCATTCAATCATTCATCAGAAGTAGGGATTCTTGAGGAAAATAGAAGGTAAGTTTAAGGGTTCAAAATAACAGGGTTCCTAACTCACTTGCAAGTTAGTGCAATGGTAAGTCTACATTCCTTGTCTTGAACATATGCAAATATATGGTTTTCATTCTCTTCACATTGTTTAGGGTTCCCCTATACAATGTGATTTTGCAAATATTCAACAACTGCATTGGCTACAAACTTTTGTGATGCCTTCTTGTTGATGAAACCAGAGGCCGACTCATTCATTGCCCCATTGATTGTTCCGTTGTATTTGAATTTTGGGATATGGTTTTCATCCTCATTTACAATGTTGTAGACGGTCAATGGAATAAAGTTCTTGTGTATATTGTTGTAATATGTTGACCAAATCTGCAAGAGGTATCGTTTCTAGAAATGAAGTGAGAAACCCCAAATCGTCTCCTCATGTGACGAGAGATCACCTGCAATACATTAATTTTTTTTAAACCAGAATGAGCATAGATTTGTATTAAAAAGTCATGCTCATTTGCAACAAAATTGGGAAAGTTGAGATAAAAGGTATATACATTTACAGTTCATCATGCTGATAAAAACATAAAAACAAGACAAAGGTGATCAGATGTCCATTAGAGTTGGGAAGTTTAGATCCAGGCTAGGAGAAGCATCTTCTGAGTCTTTGGAATTCTCCTGATCTTTCACGCCCTCCATGTTTTCCTCCGTACCTTCCTCCATGGTTTCCACTTTGATCTTCAGATTTTCCAGCTGATGGCACAGATCATCCACCTTGTCCTCCAATTGCCTGATGCATTCCCGTTTCTCAAGCTCCCGTTCCTGCATAGTCATGTTCTCATGCATTTGTTGGTGCATACTACGTTGGATTTTGGTTAGGGCCTCTCGCAAGTCCCAGTGGTCTTGTACACAAGTGAGACAGGAAGGTCTGTTTCTACCACTTGGCCCCGAGAATCTGACCTTTTGCCCTCCAGACCTTGACCTGTGGCTTCCCCACGTGCCTGACCAAGAACTAGCATTTGTACCCTGCATGTTGGCTTCCACAACTTCACTTTTTAACATGATCCAGTAATTTTCAGACGTTTTCCACGTTGTAAATCTGTCTTGATGATGAGTCTTGTTCTAGACTTGAAACATAGACAACATAAAATGAAGACTATGGAATATCTGAATTCTGAATGTCAAAAACCACACCACAGAAATCTGCAAACCATTATATATATACAGTTTGTTAGGTAATGATTTACTTCTTCATGTGAAACTTCTTACATAAGAATGGATTTTTTCTCTTCCCAAACTAGTTTGTAGATGTTGTTTGTGATTTCTAACATGGATCCATTTAGAAGGTGCTAAAGTATGTGTTTTGTATATTTTTTTTTGTGTATTAACATGCCTATAACTTTCCCCCTTGTGCATGAAAGAAGATGATTTTGTTGTGGTTTCTTCCTTGCAGAATGGTTTGATGAAAAAATTTAGTATTTTTGTGCCCTTCTCTCAACCGTTATAGTCTATATTTCTCCCTTCGTAGACATTCTTCTTGAATATTTTGAGCTATAATTTATTAACCAATCATATTTTCCTCATTTTATATGTCCATTGTTCTAGTGTTCATTATTTCCCATTGAGCCAAGGCTACTTATTTTTCCAACTACATTTTGCCCAAGAAGATGTTGCCAAATTCTTATTTTCTTGATTCCTTAAGGTGAGCCTTGATGTTCTTGAGCATTTGTTGGGAAATGTACATTTTGGTGCCCATGATATTGATGTCTTATTGCCACCATATCCACATGTCTTCCTTGACGTATGGTTGATTAAGCCAAAAAATTTCAAACTAAAGGGGGTTGGACTTGGGGATCTAATATTGTTCCATTATATAAAAACATGCCAATATTAAAAAACAGTTCTTAGTAGCAGCTATGTTTCTACTTTGTATCCCATTTCCCAAAATACTTTAAATACCAAGAACTTATCCATTCATACTACCTCCATTGACGTATTCTTCTTCTATTATTCCAAGTATCAAGGCCATATATGGTTTGGATGTTTATGAGCATAAGGTTCTTATTGAATTGCTTGAAATGGGTTTATTTTCCCATAATTTGTCGAATAAAGAGCTGACAATGTTGAAATCCCCTCAATGAATCCATTAATTTCTTTTATTTCTCCCCCCTACTTGTTGTATAGATTCAATGAAGGTTCCCTTAAGGTGGGACATTGATGTGCCATGAAAGTTGGCTATTGTGCTTATTTCTATGGATATAATTTCCTGGCAGGTTCTTAAATGAGGTGATACTCCATTATCACATCTAAGAGGATGATATTAGCAATATTCTAGAGGGTGGCTATTCCCTCTACTATTTCATCAACATTTTTGTTATTATGTCACTACTTGCAGAATGTGCTATGATGATATTCTATATGTGCCAAGCATTACACTTTGTTTTTTTATTAGTAGGATGTCTAGTTTTTATGTCATGACTTTATTTCTTAAGAGGAACCATTTTCCTTTTTTCATTGAGACCTCTTATATTCTATGATATAAGTCACATATTTCATTGGGAAAGGTATGGATTAAATATTTATCTAAAAGTGCTTTGCTTTGTCCTAAGAGTGAATACATGAATATGGGTAACATGTTTTTAGTGAAACATGTCGATGAAAATTTGACTTTTTCATATTTTTAGAATTTTGAAGCCCTTAAATCTCAATACACCTTCTGAATTTTGATGTGTAATAAAAGAACTATTTGTGGAGAATTTTATTGTCTTTAGGGGTTTTGAAGGTTTTTTTATTTATGAAAAAACATTATTCTTGTCAGGGAAGAGGTTCTTGATCCAAGCATGGGTCCCTCATTAGATGATGAGGATGTATAGCTTATAAGATACTTGGATGAATCACTCTCCAAGGATCATATTTTCTTATAGCTAGTTATCATAATTATGTCGCTGCAAATCTCAAAAAGTCACTTTAACAATGATACAAGTTTATATCTTGGTGACATGATAGATATGAGTAAGTATTCTCTGACAATTCCTAATATTTCCACTCATGGATGTGGCAGTCTACATCCACCATCTTTTGAGATTAATAATAGGCTTGATATCTCTCATGTGGCACTTAATGTGGATTTTTTTGTGGGTATGGGTGTTCATAACATGACATGTAGCACTATCCCAATGGCAGGTAGGTCAACTCTACATTTGGCACTCTTTGTCCTTTTCCTCCATTAGAGTGAGATTAGGGATTGAGGAACATAGAGGTTCATTACTTGTTCCAAACCAAAGCCACAATATTCATTGGTATAGGACAAGGTCCATCAAATTCCAGGGGAATAGTATTTCTCTTGTGGTCAGAAATGACATTTCTCTTTATCAAGTTGAGGAATTTCTCAACAAAAAATTAGTCAGTAAGTTCTTCAATTGATGTGTTAATATAGGTCATTTGTCTTTATGGATGCAATAATTTGGGTTTCTTTTTCTCATGTATAACGCCATTAGTCATTTCATGTTGAGAGGATGGTATGGTTTTATCCTTTGGTATAAGGAGGAAGCATGGAAGATATTGGCCCAAACGTGGTTTAAGAATCATTGTTTTCTTGGGCTTATACTATGGCACCATTTTTTTGATGTGTGGATACGTATAAATAGTATAATGTTCTGATTTGGGTAAATTTCCCAATATCCAACTTGAACTTTGGAATAATGTAGGTATTAAAGCCATATGATATGCAATTAGATCCTATATTATAGGTGATGATGGGTATGTAGAGAATAACTTGTGGTTAATTGCCCAAATTCTAGTTGATATCAATGCTAGGTAGAGTTTATATGAATCAATCCAAATTGTTAGTGGTGATATTTCCTATACTCATATTCTTAACTATATTGATGTGTCATTTGTTGTTCTAGATGCCATGCAATGGTCCACTTAATGGTGGATTGTTCTTGATTTTCCAATCTTGACTTCATGGGGTGGGTACATGTAATGGAGAAGTTCATCCCAAGGACATGAATGAGCATAATTCACCCAAATTAGTTCCAATTGTGGATTATGGACATCTCCTTATTGATCTAGTCAAGCATATAACTCCCGTGACTCATCCTATGAAAATTTTTATTATGATACAGCTAGAGGGAGGAGTTCCATAGGGTTGTGGTATGATAGACAATATCAATCAAGGCCTCATCATTGGTAATATCTTTCTATCACTTGCCTTTGGTATTCTTAGGCTATGTTAGGGAGAGGCAAAGATAGGGAACTTTTGGCTTCATAGTGGGACAAATTGGTGATGATGTGGGATACTTTTGTTTGGCCTAGATATGTGATAGGTAAGGAAATATTTCCTATCTCTTCCATTTCTTCTAATAATTTGGAGGTATTTATTTGGTATTACACAATTCGTATAGTCTAAAGAAATACACACCTCCAATTGAGTTTCTAGACTTACAACCACTTCCTGTGTCTGCACTAAGAAATCCATCATACAAAGCACTATATCAATAGTTTAGACACTTTAATAAAATTCAAACTCAGGTATTTGTATTGCTTTATAACTCAGATGATAATATTTTAGTTGCAACACCTACTGGTAGTGGTAAGACTATTTTTGCTAGTTTTTATTTACTACGATTGGATCAGACAGGTCTAAACATTGTATTTAGATGTGTTTATATTGCTCCCATAGAATTTCTTGCCAAAGAGAGATATTTGGATTGGGAGTACAAATTTTGAATAGAGACAAAACAAACCCAAAACTGCCTCCTACTTCGCTTGACAAGACTCCTTTAAGCTATGTCTACTTCAGATGCTCTCCACTTATGATGAGTTTCACTTGGGTTGGTGAGAATGAGTCTTCTCCTTACTTTAATTTATGGACTTGTTAAGGGCTTCATCTAATTTCCCCTTGTGGGATTCTCAACTCATAAAATTACACAAGCTGACTTGAAAAAATCATGTGCAAACCTAACAACCATATAGAAAAATCAAAATCTCATCATAGACAACTCATATTTTGATGATTTTTGTTGCCTCTGATTTTCTCGAAGTCCTCTAACACCTCCATGTGTCAAATCATCAAAATGCGTCATGGTTTCACACCCACCAACTTGGGTGAAAATCCCATAGGCTTGGGTTCTTAGTCGACATGTCACTTTTGTGTTCCAATTCTTCCAAAATCCTTTAGCCTAGGGTTTGGAGTACCTCCCAAGCTACAAATCTCAACAACCTCAACATCCAAAAACTTTGCCTCTTATTCCACTAAAACTAATTACATTCTTTAACATATCAAAGTATGTGGGCATTTTAATGTAATGGAAGATTAAATGCTATCATATTATTCCAAGTTATCAAGTTAACAAGCGATTTCATTCAACGTTATTTAGGATGAATAGGTTCTTAAGTTCTCAACTTTTAAAATATTAATTGAATATTTAAAACACAAAGAACTTACTTGTAACTCACTTGTAGTTTTATAATGTTTTTTGTGGTTTTGTCAAGACATTTCTCAACATTCCTTATGACACTCGCTAACAATTTTTCTCATTTGATGGAGTGTTATAGGACTTTCAACCAAACAGGTACTTGTAAGATCTATCTTCACCGAGTGATGGAAGTTCAGGTAGGATATAAGAAATTGACCAAACATCTGCTACGTCATCTAGTAGGCGAAGATCAACTAGAGGTGGAAAGATTAGAAGAAAATTCCATAGAAACATGGATTTTTTTTCTCGCTAAAGGGGGTTCATGTTCTTATGATAATGAGAGAATAGATGACATCGAGGTGTCCTTGAGGTACAAAAATCTAGTGAAACAATGGGCACCCAAGGATCTTCCCATTTTTGTTGTCAATGAAAGGATATACTGCATTGCCCCTTCATTATTACATGGTTTGGGACTATTTTCCATGGATGGCATAAAGGTATGTTACGAAGGATTAACTGAATTGATGGAGTATGTCAGACCCTATTACAACTACAATGATTGGGTATGGCTAATCCAATATACCAAAAGTATGTGAAGATATGAAGTGGCCACAAATTATGTACAAATAAAAGACAATAATCAAAATAAAGGTGTTGCTATGTATATTGATGGAAGGTAAAAAACAACAGAGAATATTGCAGGTTTTATAAATGATACACAACCAGTGACCACAAATAAACAACTCAATTTCATATTTGAGGGGTGTGAAGGAAATCATGTATTTGTATGTGCCATTAAATAAATCGTTACAGGGGAAGAGTTGCTCATTGATTACAATTTGAACCGAATATATATAAATATTGCTATTGTGGGGGGGGGGGCAAGTATTCAATTTTACCCAACTTGTAAGCAATGTCTATTATATGTTATGATTGTCATTTACTACAATATATTGTTAGGCATCTTATAAGTTAAGAAAACATTTTAATTCATCATGGTTATAATATTGTAGCAGGTTGATCAACGTCAAAGGGAACTAACCTCACAATAAGTAAACATCAATGTAATTGTACATAAAATAGTATAACTATGAGATTTATTCTAGATTAGCATTCTATCCACTACAGAGTAAGTAAAATTCATATTTTTAGGCATCATGTAACTAAAAGAAAGATTCACTATGCATATGACCAACTTGAGCAAATGCACTCCTTCATCCTTTTCAAATTATTGTTTCTATATAATATGGAATATATATTGATCATGTCATAATGCCTCTTCCAAGAGCCTTCCAAGATGATGAAGTTTTTATAAATTTAGAACCTTTTATATTAGCCATGATATAACATGAACTTTCTATATAAATTTAGACATATGTCATAGTGGTTTCTTCTTAATATAATGATGATTAATTGTGGATGAATTGTTTGATTTTTTTTATTAATGTGTCATAATGAACTTTTGAGATATCATAATATTTACGAGCAAATATTTAACTAGATAAACTTCCCCTCTTATGTAAAAAATGGAATTTTTTTATTGATCTAAAATGTTTCATCAAATTCAAATCTTTGAATGTTTATAGCTGAGGTTGGTGGAATAAAATTACAAATTATACTTATTTGATAAATAGGGTGATAAGGGGAAGGCACCAGCCTCAGAGCAATCCACAGATGCTCCTAAGGAAGAGCTTATTGAAGAAGCAATTTTTATGTGCATTGATTCGATCCAAACAATAAAGAAGATTTGAATGAAAGCAAACAAGAAACTCGGTTCTTCAGTTTTGATTGAGCCGCAGACAAAAGATATAAGAGGCCATAATCAAAACCTTGCTGCACCAAATTCATTAGTACGGGGTGAGAAACTCAATTAATTATCCTAGTTATTTGTTTATAATTTTAATGATCTCATACCTTATAAAAAATTCTTTATTTTATAGGAGTTTTTGATGGAGTATGATCCTCGTGTTGTGACTATGGGGGGCGACATTGGTAGCAACAATAGTGCTCCACCTGTGAGGGACACGCTGGTCATTGAGACTAGTACACCCATTGAACCACACACATCAGAATTTACACCCCCATTTGAACAACATACACCAAGATCTGCACATGATGTTGTGGATGCAGAGTATGATGCCATTGCAAAATTTGAAGTGAGATTTCTTGGATCTTCCTGTGTTACTAGCACGAGAACACTACTAATTACGTTTTTGGTAGATGTTGACCATGTCGCATGAAATTAGATAAACTTCGAGGTATTTAAGAAGTGTTATAGATATTAAGTATAATCTAATTGAAATTAATGTATAGTCTGTGATTACTTTAAACTAACGATAATATCATTTTGCAGGAAATGATGTATTCTACAGGCATTTGTAAGACCTAAACTTGGAAATATTTGGGCCCACCATTCGAACATACTAGAAATCTCAAAGTTCCAAGTTGAAGGATGAACTTATGAACATGATTTTTCACATGTTCGGTGAGGGTACCTTCAACAAAACTAGAGTTACCTCAAAGACATGATTACATTTAGAAAGGTCTCATTTGGAAAGCACTAGGTCACATGAGTTTCCTTCATTCAATCAAAAGATGGAGTGGAAAGCCCTCGTGGCAGATGCAAACGAGAAGGCACTTTGAAAGCAGGGAAGACACCACTTGTACTAGAAAGCTATGAGACACTTTTAATGATGTGATTATGATGCATTATCATCATTGCGACATCTAATTAAGTTTTTCAATATTTTAAATATAGGCTCATAGATACACCACAACCATGATGGCTAGAATAAAAAAACATGGGAAACATCATCTTGGCCCGGGTGGCTACTCAAAATTGGGTGTAAAAATTGTATGTATATAAAAACATAATTTGCATCCAAATTACAAATTCTTAACAATTTTAATTTAATATCACAGAAGAAGAAAATTTCATGTTCTCATGCAAAATTGCAAGGGTCACAATTCAAAGAGGCTCCCACAAAGAAATACCTCAAGCTTGCTTTCAAGCATGACTACCAAGCCATGGTTGAATGTAGGAAAAACTTGGTGTCTTCACAATATTTCAGCACCCAACCTAATACTTAGGTAAATAAAAGCAACGAATAATATTTATAAATAATTACTTGTACAATATATTGGTTTTTATTTTTGTCCATAAAGTAATGTCGTTGATTGTAAAAGGCATGCAAGCAATGTAGATACAACACACAAGATGATCCGGATCTTGGGGGGAGGCCCCCAACATGTAAAAAATTGAAATGCTAGAAAAATATGAGAACACATAGTAAACAAAACCGCAAAGGTCTTTTTATTAAAACAAAGAATAATTGCAAAGGCTAAATTGTGGTAGATAGTCTATCCTTTTACAAAATGTGACTTGTGACTTATAACCTTTTTTAGTTATAATACCACATGTAAATTCCATGGGTGGGTAAATACCATGGGTGAATGAATACCATGGGTGGATACCACCTACAATACCATGGTCGAATTACACTTACAATACCATGGGAGAATGAATACCATGGGTGGATGCCACTTACAATACCATGGATAAATTCCATGGGTGGATGTCACTTACAATACCATGGGTAAATTCCATGGGTGGATGCCACTTCCCATTCAGATCATTTCTCCATCCTTAAGAAGCAATGGTCCCCATCGCATGAATTTCCCTCCTGAGAAGCCTTTGTTGAATATGAAGAGCCACTGAAGAGAAGGATTTTGTGTGGTTAACCCATAACCGCGATGAACGAAGATTCGAGTATAGAGATATCCTGGAATGCTTGTGAACAACTTTGATACTAACCGTGTGCGGCCTAGAAAATTGACTTTGATGAAGCGCGGGTTTGTGGATGACCTATAACCATGACAAATGAAGATACGAGGATAGAGATACATTGTAATTATTGTGACCAATTGTGATACTAACAATGTGTGACCTAGAAAATGGACATCGATGACAAAGGTTTTGTGCGGTTGACCCATAATTTTGGGTTTGTGGGTGAACCATAATTGTGATGCTTGTTAATATGCTTGGTAAAATTATGGTGGCTTGTCTGGTAGATTCTTTTATCCAATGAGATGTTGTAAAGGCTTATTTCACATTTTTCTTCTTATATAAATTGATCTCTCACTGCAACTTTGCTGATAACTTCTGTTACTGGAGATGAAATCAAATTCCATCAGAGAGCCATTTTAGGTATTGAAGATATATTTCCATTAATATAAGACACTTGAAATTTGATGAAATTTTGAGTGAGAAAACTCATGGTACACACGGTTGTGCAACGGTACAGACATATGTAACTTCAATTGCTCATATCTATCGAACCAGGAAACAAAATAAAATTCCGTAAAAAAACCATTTGAGATAACAAAAAATAATTTCAAATGATCTAATATTCTTTATGGAGGTAATGGTACTTGCATGAATTTTGTTGAAGATCATTGCTCTGCATTTTATCCATCATTGTGCTTCAAACCCTCATTCCCATGGAGCCATAACCTGCTCTGATACCATTGACTCGGATCTTGGAGGGAGACCCCCCAAGATATAAAATATTGAAATGCTAGAAAAATATGAGAAAACATAGTAAATAAAATCACAAAGAAACTTTTTTATTAAAATAAAGAATAATTGTAAAAGCTACATTGTGATGGAAAATTTGTCATTTTACAAAATACAACTTGTTACTTATAGCCTTTTTTAGTTACAATACCACAAGTAAATACCATGGGTGGGTAAATACCATCGGTGAATGAATACCATAGGTGGATTCCACTTATAATACCATGGTAAATTCCATTGGTGGATGCTACTTACAATACCATGGGTGGATGCCACTTACAATACTGTGGATAAATTCCACGGGTGGATAAATACCATGGGTGGATGCCACTTACAATACCATGGGTAAATTCCATAGGTGGATAAATTCCATGGGTGGATGGATACCATGGGTGGATGCCACTTTCCATTTGGATTATGAGCCTACTAACGGTGGAGTGCCTCTTGAAGCTGATGTTCAACTCAATACTGGAGGTATTTCATGTGTTATAAAAACAATTGTCGTATGGATTACAATTTAAAATATTTAAATGCAAATGGTGTATTAATTATAATCGTTCTTGTTACTACACCATATCATGTACAGGATGAGGCCGAAGAAGAGGAGGAACATATGGCCACATCTTCAAGTATTCCGCTCCCCTCCACTACCGAAGTAGGTAAAGAACACTCCATTACTCTTTTTATTAATAAAACATTTGTAATAATGGTAACTATAAATATTAATTTAACATTTCTTTCTTATTGCAGTTGATGCTCGGCCCCACTTGTAGTAGGATAGTCTTAGGATTAGGTCAACAATAAGACATACAAAACCCACAACAACTAAAGGGGACCAAGATTAAGAAATCCTTGCTAAATACATATTTAAAAAGAGAAAGAAACCTGATAAAAAATGACTACACTTGTTTATTTAGAGCCCAATTTTTTTGAGTACTACATTTTTGACTGAGAGGTTAAATGCCTCATGTCATGTGCACATGTAATTTTTGACTATCTTAATAAAAAGTTGTGATTTTTCAGTTGGAAAAAATTAGAATGACCTAGTTTCATATTATGTAAACATATTTTTTTGTGAAAAAATTATTGAGATAAAATATTTTGTGGATGTACCAATGAATGGATGAATGATGACACCCTTTAAGGCACCATATATTTGTGATCTTTCTTCACCCAACTCTAGTTTGAGGTTATGATTAAATTATAATGCAAGGAATTGTTTATAGAGGCTCAACCAAAACCCATGTAAACTAAATAAGGGCAAAAATCTAGAAGACGCATTCTAATATTTTGTCTAATATAAACTTTGTGGATTTTAAACATCTTGGTATACAAGTCATTTTCAAATATGTACAACCCTTATGACTACTAAGTAAACCAAGGAAGCTTTCATAGGTTATAACACTAGTTTCCATAAGCTTTATAATTAGAACTACCATGCATTGAACTAGTTTCTAATGTACCAATGTTTGTTAAAAAAACCACCCATTTTAGTCTTGGGGATGAGATACTTATAAACATTTCCCTAGTTAAGTATTTGAGTAACTCCAATTCTAAGTTTCTGGACTAGTGGATTATTATAGTGCGATATACATGACCTTTAGGATTTTCCATCCACAATATTTTGTTACAATACTTCTAACATTCTTGTTAATAAAAGAGTCAATGCCTTCCTTTCCTGAATAATACCCTTCTTCTCTTCTCCCTGAACTACTCCCTTAGTTGTGATGCCTAAATTAACCTTCCAAATGAATAGTTAAGAGTTTAATCCTCTAAGTTTCGATTATTAAATTGATCATCTTCTTGTGCCCCTTTCAATTACATAATGGTTTCAACTCATGTCATAATTAACTCAACTATCCATTTGAAAAGATCATGATCCACGAAAGACATGATTCTCATTGAAATATACCATTGACTTGCGTAGTACTACTAACTATGCCTCCTAATCTCCAACTAATTCAAGTCAATTTGTTATGCAACCAACTCACAAAATAGAAGAAGAGATAGATCAACGACTTCAAAATTAGCCTCTCTGAAGGGGAAACCTCCTTTACATTACACAAATGAACAATTCTTGGATGAGTCAAATGACCAAAACCTCCTTTCTATATATAGGAGTCTAAGGGGTCACAATATAATTAGATCCAACATAACAATGATAATGTAAGGGCACAACAATAACAATAGTGGGCTTCTATGGGGCACAATAATAACAATATGGGGACTACATGGGCACAACAATAACAATAAGGGGGCTACATTAACAATAACAATGAGGGAATACACTAGTATTATAGGAATCTAACATGCCCCTCTCCTTCAAAAAAGTGTCTTCCTCAACGCTTGAGTAGTTTTGGATGCTTCTGTGTAAAATTTCTCATCCTCCCATGTGGAATCTCCAGCGGGTAAGTTCTTCCACTTGATGAGATAATCTGAAATCGATCGATTTCGTAGTTGTCGAGTTCTTGTTTCTGTGACTACTTCAAGTTCCAATATTATTTTTCCTTCCTCATCAGGTTCTAACAATATTGTTTGAACTGAGAGCTTGTCACCTATAACCTTCTTTAAGCATGAAACATGGAAAACTAGGTGCACTCAGGAAGATGTAGGAAGCTCCATTTTGTATGCCATAGTACTAATATTTTGTAACACCTTGTAAGGACCATAATACTTTGGTGATAATTTATTATCCTTATTAGCTTTCTTGAGGGACATTTGTTTGTATGGTTGTAGCCGTAAAAATACCCAATCACCTACATCAAAATTTATTTCGTTGCGATGTTGATCTACCTATTGTTTCATTCTATTTTGTGCGAAGGTAAGGTTATCCTTTAATAGTTGGAGAACTTGTTGTTGATGTTTGATGTGATCTTCCACTGCTTGAACCTTAGAATTTTCTCTTAAATATGATGTGATGGACGGTGGATGATATCCATAAAGTGCCATAAATGGGGTCATTTTTGCTGCAGCGTGGAAGGAAGTGTTATACCACCATTCATCCATAGGTCACCACTTGACCCATTGTGTTTGTTTATCAGATACAAAGCAATGAAGATATTCTTCCAAACATCAATGGAGGAACCATAAGTTGCTTTGATGCCAAATTTTATGCAACCAACTCACAAAATAGAAGAAGAGATAGATCAACGACTTCAAAATTAGCCTCTTCGAGGGGGAAACCTCCTTTACATTACACAAATGAACAATTCTTGGATGATTCAAATGACCAAAACCTCCTTTCTATATATAGGAGTCTAAGGGGTCACAATATAATCAGAGTCGACATAACAATAATAATGTAAGAGCACAACAATAACAATACTGGGCTTCTATGGGGCACAATAATAACAATATGGGGATTACATGGGCACAACAATAAGAATAAGGGGGACACAATGACAATAACAATGAGGAATACACTAGTATTATAGGGACCTACCACAATTCAATTAAAAAAGTATTATAGCCCATTGTCCAATCACCTCATGATGGTTCTCAGCCAAATGATGCCCATTCTAATTGAGCTAACTCATTAAATTGGAGAGTTCCCTCCATTCCTAGAGTTAATATATTCACATGGGAAAAGGCTCTCCATTTCATCTCCAATTTTTCCGCAAGCTCAAGTTTGCTAGTGTTATGCTGCAAAATTACTCCAAGAATTTAAGTGTCTACTTGTACAAATATCGATTTTAAGCCCTCTTTTGCGAAGCTATACATTTGGACAAAGTATTGAAGTAACCAATAATATAAATTTGTCTCTTATGCCCTCTTATTTATATGCTAATAATTATCATCATTTCATAGGAAGTTATGCTACCCAATTTTCTCATCTAAATGGCATTTTCATAGAAGCTTCTGTTACTAAAATTTCTTGAGAGAGGGAGAGAGAGAGTGAAATTTAAGGAATAAAATTCATAATTGAGAGAAACATTCATAGTGATTTCAATTGTATTGTCAAGCATCTTGTAAGTTAAGGAAACATTTTAATACGACATTATTATAATATTGTGGCAGGTTAACCAAGGTCAAAGGGAACCAACTTCACAACATGTAAACATCAATGTAGTTGTACGTAAAATAATATAACCACGAGATTTATTCTAGAGTAGCATTTTATCCAATTACTAAAACATATTTTGATGATAAAATTTATTAAGATGAAGTATTTTGTCTTTATGATTAATGAATGAATGTTATATGTTAATTAATAATTTCTATATGTTTCTTTATGTACATGACCTTGTTTCATATTATGTAAAAATATTTTTTACGATAAATTTGTTGAGGTGAAATATTTTGTCTTGCTTCCAATTATTTCCTATATAGTAGATAGGTTGGCTACTGGGGAATAAAGATTGATGTGAGGGGGGAGAGGGGCCATGAGAGCTTCCACCTTCACATGGTTGGCCTTGTTCAATAGAAAATACATTAGGATTTGGATAATCTTGGAGCAAAACACCCTCAATCCAATAGAGAAACAATAAAGTCAATGTTGACTTCATTGTTGCTTGTTCGACTGGAGGGAGGTTTGCTCCAACATTAAACTACTCCAACAATTTATTCTCGAAACCAAGAGGAACTCATTAATGTATCCATGCACTATAGTTCTTTTAATTATTATTTATTCATGAAATTAAATTTAATATTTAGTCAAATTTAATCTAAGTTTGCCTCATTGTTCTCATGAATGTGTGTAGGATAACTAGTATCAATTCAGATGTTGAAGTGGAACAACTATTTGAAAGAAAATAGCTCAAGATGGTAAGGGTTGGGTGAGACATTTTTTTTTTTAAATATTTTTGTTGTATGCCTTGGTCGAGTGGGAGTTACATAAAGGTTTATGCAAATTTTAAATAAATAATATTCATTAGTGGGAATGTGCTCTAGTTTAGAAGAAGATAGGTCAAGCAGTGAGATAATAATAAAGTGGGTTTTTGAATTGTATTGATTATTCTTTGGTTATATGGAGATGTTTTCATATTGCTACCAGAATTGTTGAGAGTTGGATTCCCCCCTTTTTTATGTATTGTCATGGTGATGTTCTCATTATGTACTACTAGTTTTATGGTAGATTTATTCCATTTCCAGTTGTTTTCTTTCATGCATCATTCTTTTTGTTTTGTATGAGAGAAATAGAGTGAAATAAGACGTTTTTCCATGAAAAAAATTCTAGTATTTGTCTTTATTTGACCAATGTGTTTGTATTTGAGTGAAAGACCATAAACTCTCATTTTTCATGCAGAGGAGTAGGAGAAACTCTTACTCTATTAATTGGGCATAAGGCATTGGTATGATTTTGATTCTATTTTATTAATTATTTATCTCATTTAACTTCTCCTCCTTCCTTTGTTTTGTAGTTACTTTCATTCGCATATCTAGATTTGAAATATTAACAAGGGTTGGAGTCATAGATGCAAAAAAAAATATCATCCAAGTACTGCTCAAATTTAGCCTACCAAGCACTTGGCTATCATGTGTATGATTTAGTTTTGCGTTGCATTTGATTTCAAACAATTTTTTATTTCTACATTGTAAATCTAGTCTCAGATATGCATTATCCCTTGTTCTTTGAAAAAGATCCATCATGAATCCTCTTCTCGATGAGATAGGTCCTCATACTTTTGATAATAGATGTTATTCTTGTAGCTTTTAACCCTGTACATAAATTACCTACAAACAAATTCTAAAAATAAAAAATAAAAAATGACGAGAATATAAAACAAATAGAAAATATTTCCCCTGGATCCCAAAATCGAGACTACCAAATTGATTTTTCATTATGTTCCTTTCAAAGTTACAATACATATATATACATGCCGAAGCATTTTTAAACCCCAATCCATTAACCCTATATTAGAACATAATTGTAGTTCGCTTGATCAGATCTACAAAATACCACGGGAAGAAAACCATCATTCCCAAAACCATGTGAAAAACCCATGCACAAAACCATAGGTAGGTCTGCCCACCTAATATAGGGTCCAATTTTTTTTCTCTTGTGGCGTTGCCCCAGACACTGTATAGGAGGGATATTGCCCCCCTGAAACCCCCCGATAAGGCAGGGTGTGCCCCCCTTGTGACCTCCCTATTGTGCCTGGTGCAACGAGAAAAGGATTATATTCCCCCCCTGTAACCCCCTGCGCGTGTGACTAGTTGTGGAAAGAATATAACACAGACCCAACAATTCTAATCATTAAATGTCTCTACATCTATTTTCTCAAGCCCCAAGGAACCTGTTTTCCCTTTTAAACAGTTAAAGAATCATACACATGAACATATTCCAAATTTGAGACCTTTTATTTGTACACAGTCAGCAAGGGCTATGATGCCATATGGGAATGTTGAAGAATTTGCAACTAATCTTCCATATTTAGTGCATCAACAATTTACTTGATTACTTTCTCACCAATATCATAGGAAATATGTTTTTAACTAGTCCACCAATTTTGGAATGCAATGGTATAATACCCATGCCAACCAAATTTCTACGGTGAATATGATCAAAACCATTTTGACATTTACTCGTGATATATAATTACCTCATTACTAGTATCGTTATGTTATATTCATCATCAAAATAAATTCCAAACAAGAATATCACAAATGCAACAATAGAGACACCAGATATAGGCTCCAAGCTAGGGAAAAACCCCTCAATAGGGGAGAACCCAAAGAACTTCCTCTTCTTATAGACTTTCTTTCAATGGAGACTTATAATACCAAGACACAAGACCACTCACCAAAATATGAGGTTAGCCACCCATAGATCTTCTTCCAATTATTTAATGAATTAATTTCTTTACTATCATGTGCTAGATGATTACTATCAATGCACCAGGCTTTCATATAAAAGATTCTTCTAGGCTGCAAGACCCTCCTCCCACATTTACCCAAGTTAGCCGGTCCGCTGGGGTAAACATGTGACGAGAGGCTACTATGATGTGATTCAACTCCCCATGTACAGTTAAGGAAGTGGAAAAAAAAAACAAAAAGCCAAAAGCAAAAACAAAACAAAACAAAACAAAACAAAAAAACAAACAAACAAACAAAAAACCAAAAAAAAAGAGAAAAAAAACAAAAACAAAAACAAAAAAACAAAAAAAAAACCTTCAAGAGCCAACCAATCCCTAAGACAAGTTGAAATTTCATTGATCTGGACCCCCATTTTCTCCCATGATGAGACATGCATGTGAATGAGGCCTTCCAGTGGCTCCCACAACAAGGCATGCCAACGACTGTGGCCTTTTCAACTAGTTCTGAGCCAGCGACCCCAGATTTTGTTCCACTTTTTCAGGGCCAAGACTCAGGCCATTGCCCAGAACTTTATGAAAACTTCAGAAATGATAAATAAAATTGAAACAAGATTACTAATGCAAACATTTGATCAATGACTTGTCTGGACCCCTACTATCCATGATAGGCATTTCATCAAATATGTAATCTATAGGTCATAACAACATATCTGAGCATAAGTGTCTCATACTTATCTGAGATTCGTAAGGAAGCATTGATGCCTTATCACAATAGCCGCATTATCATCTATTAGGTCATGTATTCATTGTCCATTCTTTTGCTAATGAAAACATAATGAGATCCATATATCAAGTCTATCCTAAAACATATTCATAACCCTCATATAACCAACATAAATAAGAATGATACAACAACCATAAGAATCATATATGAAAAATGTACATTTACACATGAAATACCAAGGAGAAGTAACTCTTATTAATGAATGCATAAGCCAACCAGGTTTGGGACTTCCACGAACCACCTGACCATAGATTGGTTGAATCAATTCTTTCTTTTAGCCAATCACCTTCGTGTCATATTCCAAGCATGAATGTGGGATCTCATGGAACCATTCATACAAAACCGTACTAGGGCTACCGGAGGCCAAGCCACCTCAACCCTCAACCAATGATTCCACTTCACAGTCGTACATCACTATCCATCATTAGATTGGTCTCTACCCAAGCTATCTGGGGCTCAAGAGCATTTGTTTCAGCCAGGGCTTCCAAGGATAGTAACTCTACCCACAACTATTGTCGGGCTTCCAGAGTGTTTTTCTAACCAGGGCTTCTAGGACTAGTAACTCAACCCACTAAAGGCTTCTAGAGAATTTTTCCAGCCAAGGCCTGCAAGACTAGTAACTCAATACAAGCTGTTGTAGGGCTTCCAAAGTGTTTGTCCAACCAAGGCTTCCAGGAGCTAGTAATTCAACACATAACCATAAGGAACATGAGAACCAACCAGAAAACAAAATGAAAGACACCCAAACACCATGGCTATCCAGGAAATGGAAAGGCTAGGCAAAACCACTGTCAATCCAGGAAATCCTCCATGCCAATGACATATCATGACCAAGAAACCACATGCATGTGCCATGCGTACCAAAACTAGTAAGGAAATCATACATGCAACTTGGTACATGCAAGAAAAACTCGTTTTAGTTGTTGATCCCAATGTGCTCTTCCACTTTCCTACTCTTATTTTTCCTTCTTGCTCCAACTCCCAAGTATTCCAAACTCCTCCAAGAGTGTTCCAAGAAAACTCTAAGTGTCTAAGAGTATGAGTGAGAGAGGGAGTAGAATAGAGAGCTCCAAGCTAACAATGAAAAAAGGTTACCAACTGATCCTGAAAATCCTTTTTATCAATAAGGCCTCTATTTTTTTCATTTTCCATTATTTTTCCTTCAATTTCCTTCTCATTCAAATTTGTGACCTTTCACCTTCCTTTTCTCCCATTTTCCTTTATTTTCATAAATAAATGCAAGTTAATGCCTCTTTTCCTTTGCCAATTTCCTTAGCGATTAATAAACCCAAGTGACAGCCCATAGAATGCTTTTCCCAACATTCAGCTTGGAATATGTGTCCCATGATCTTGGTCTTATATTTTTTTACATGGATTTTTAGCGGGGCTATTATAGAACCCTCCCCCTTGGGTGAACACTATCCTCAGTGTTTGATTTGAAAATGGAGGAGGAGGTCAATTTCCTCTTCTCCAAAAACAAAGACCGTTCTCTAATGCTTTGCAAGGAAAA
Source organism: Pinus taeda (assembly GCA_000404065.3). Lineage (NCBI taxonomy): Eukaryota > Viridiplantae > Streptophyta > Pinopsida > Pinales > Pinaceae > Pinus > Pinus taeda. The sequence goes on from APFE030299800.1 coordinate 34,570, forward strand.
ATGGGTCTTAACAGAAAACATGTTTTCCAAAAAGTCTCTTCAAGTTATGAGTCAATTTTCACATGTAAACTTAAGCCTAAGCAACAAAATATCACATTACTCATACAAGCATACATGAAGAGCACAACAAATGATTTGGTGATGAAGTTCACCCCTCCTAGGCTACATCTTCGGGCTTGCCAACATAGCTAGACTGCTCCATATATTCAGTGGAAAAGGAGTACATAAAAGTTTGTTGATAAACATGTGGTTATTTCCCCTTCAAGGAAATGTTCTCCTCCAAAGAAATCTTACATATAACAACATGACAACCTATAGTCATCATGAAAACATCAACAACACAAGGTGTCTCCTTCAAAGACCTTATACTCCAACTGAAATGACTATACATGAGCATGTAAGCACTTCAATTCCACATTGAAGGACAAAAACAAATATTTCCTCAATAAGACATAGTGAGAAAAAGTATAGATGAGTTGACCCCTGTGAGTAACAACTACTGCAATAAACTTCTAAAGGTAGGAAAACCCCTACAAGGCCTTCTCCATGCTCAAACACCTTCAAGAACTCCTCCAAAACATTGATTGATCCATACACCCATGAACTTGAACCTGCAAAATGTTCCTTTACATGTGCTCAAATCAGAAAATGGAGGTCACCATTTGATCCAGGTGGATGTTGGTGGCTACCCACCTATCCCATTTGGACCCCCGCAACTGTCTCTTTTAGTTTTTCAGTTTCCATAATTGTAGCAAAATTTACTATTTTTAGCAGTTTTTCGGGTCCTAAACTTCCGGAGCCGTTTTGAGGCCCTAAACGATGTTTTTTGGGAAATCTATCGCCAGTGAGTTTTCTATCAAAAAATCATCTTTTTCGTCAAACGGAGATAATACGACCAATTGGCGACCCCGGGAAGTTGATGTACCAACTTACCCAAAAACGGGACCCACAATTTGGCGTTTCATCTTCTAGGGTTAGGTTTTGGAATGTGAAGGGTTTTCCATTGTTTCTCAACAATAAATAGCCCTTCGAGCCTCATTGTAACATAGTTCAGAATAGTTCAGAGGCATGTAGCTGCCACATGTCTTCTCAGAGATAAGCTACCATCGCCCTAGCTGGTTTATTTCTATTTCCGGTTGTAAGCATATTTCAGTATTTTCCATTAATGAAATGAAGTATTATTTCTACTGCATCTTTGTGTATATGGTTATCTCTGTATTTTTTTGCGTTCTTGTTTAAGTCCGGGTCACCATTGGATCTAGAATGTCCAAAAACCCCTAGGTATACCCTTCTTGAGCTCCAAAACACTGAAAAATAGAAAAGATCTAGCTCTATAAGCTCTCCATGTAGTTTTGCTCTTATTTGTCCTACAAATCGGCCTAACAGTCTAACTGTCCTCCAAATTCACCCTATTTTCCGCTGCGGAGGTGATAATTTCTCCCTTTGACAGTGCAATTTGTTGGACAATTAAATTGCCCAATAACCCCTATGTGCGAAAAATCAGACCACATGGGCAATGTGGCCGCGGGCTAAGCCTTAACGTCCACCCCGTCAGCTTAGCCTCTTAAGGCTTAGGGTTGTGGTTACGTTAAATGGCATAGGATCGAGGGTTGGGCCAACGACCCGCCCTTCCCGTCGAAGCCCCTTAACTGTCATGTGTCGGGTCATATGGTTGTGATGGAACCAAGGGCTGGTCCCCCACACTATCACCCATATGTCGGACCCCTTTTCTCCACACTCGTGGTCCTATGCCGACCCATATACCCATGGTTAGGGCCTTGTTCCATCTCCCTGCGATTGAGCACTCCAGTTCTTCTGTCGTCGGTCATGTGGGGGCACATGGGACCAGGGGCCGATCCCCTTCTAAGCACCATCCACCAAGTGCCTTCCAATTAACACATGGATCATATGGTGTGGTTGTGACTCGGGGGCGGAGTTGGGAGCTCGACCCCTTTCCCCAAAGGTCACCGATTGAAACTTTAAATACAAATTTTGGCCATAGTAATATAAGAACCACCATGAGGCTTAGTGTTAAGTTGCTGCAATGTTGAAAAGGAGGTCAGGGGTTCAAATCATCCCGGGCCTCTGGCTGACCATACCAAATTTTATTGCGCCTTGGGGTGCCACACGATAGCCTATGATTGGACTACGTGGCACCATCCTATTGGTCCATGCAAAACCAATCAAAAGCAGCCAAAACCAACGAACCAGAAACTGACACTTGTCAACACTCGATTTGTCCGTACCTGAATGATCACCCTGGTTGATGTCAGTTGTACGGAAGCTCAGTCAGCTGCCCATTCAACAACCCTACTCATTTTTTTTTAGGATACAGTGTTAGATTTAGGTAAAACAAATGTCATTTCATTCAGAATGACGAGCGCTTCGACTTGATGCCAGTTTCAAAATTTTCCAGGCACTTTCATTTAGCTCAAATTTGATCACCTGTTAGAGATTTCTGGACTAATACTCTGTAATGAGTGTGATCTATCCAACGTTTTATATGGTGACTCCATTCATCATTAGGGACCATATGTGGTCCCTGATGATGGATGGAGTCACCATTTGAAACATTGGACAAATCACACTCATTACACAATGTTAATCTGGAAATCTCTAACAATATGATTCATTGTGGAAGTCTCCAATCACTCGCATTTGATCAATTGATCACACCTCCCCACTAGGAACTTTTGGACTCCAAAATTTTACTTGTCCTGATAAATAAAATTAGGTTGAAACTCAAAATCACCCAAAAACTCAATCCAAAATGCTTAATTTTCAATTGGTCCCCTTCAAGCCCCAATCAAGGCACTTCACCTATCTTCTTTGTGAAGACCTATTGTCTTGTTAAGAATCGAGCCAAAACTATTATCACTGATGCAGGAACAAAACATTGATGAGTGGAATCTAAACATTCTCTTTAATCTCATCTTTTCACGGCTCAAAACAAATTCATCTTGAAGTTCAACTGTTGAAGACAAACTTGAATCCATATTGGAAATCAGAAGCAAAATAAACATGCTTTACCGTCCTCAAACTGAGATTGTACACAAAAGTACATTGCTGCAAAAATTCAATCACATAGTTGGCTTTTCCTACAAAAGCATAGTCATCTTGTACAATCTTAAAATGAATATTCTATTCATAACAAGTTTCATCTTGAATAATTGCATCAGTGAGTACATGAAAAACTTGTAGATAAGATTGGACGACAACTTGTACATTCCAAATGTCCTTAAACATATCGACTTATAAACAAGACAATACATAACGTCAATGAAAAATACTTGTTGCACATAGTGACTATTATTGTTCACTTTACAAAAGTACTTAAACAGGTAAACAACAAGTAGTAATTAAAAATTCACAAAGCAACTTCACAAACAATCTACCCAATCTCTTCCTCTCCTAGGCTTATGGGTTCTATTTTTACATCAACTTTGCCTTGAAGGTTGCTTTAGGATTGTTGTGAGTCCTCTTTGCCACCTCTTGCTTCCCTTGCATTAGGTTGCACAATCTCTTTTCCCTTCTTGGAACGAAGCTCTGGATGTAATTTCCAACATCGTTCATTTCCATGCTCACACATCTTGCAATGGGTACAAAATAACTTTCTCTTGCTTGTCAACAAAGAAGTCCTCTCACGTGAAGGAGATTCATCATGCTTGATGCCTAGAATCTCATCCATTCTTTTAACCATTACCATGCATTTCTCACAGACTGCCACACAATGGTACAATGCATCATAGAAAGTACAAGGATACATGTTCCACAAGTAGTCAAAATTACCATAATTTTGAAAACACCCATGAGATTTATACCTTTCCCTTGGGTTGCAACTTTGACAATGTGGAGTGGATGATGACTTGCAAGGTCCCTTCAAGCATTCATCTCACTTGAGAGACAAATGAACATTGTCACCACCATCTTGGTGTGACATATAATTCTCAAATTATTGTTGTGCCTCAAACCATTTAGAGCATTCTCGAAACTCACTTTGACTATATCCCAATCCTTGATACTTTGGTCTCTCTTGTACCATGATTGGATTGGTGATCCCTTGGCCATTGATGTCGAGGCCTCCTCCTTTATAAGCCATTTTAGAAAGGAAGTTCATACCAATGCCTTTGGTATGTTGCTCAAATGCTACAAAAGAGGTGTTATGAACTTAAACAGAAGGAATTGTACTTGAGATTCTTATTACCTCCTTGAACTTGCCATTCACATTTTCAGCTTTTGATGATGATGATGACATTGAAAATGACTCTAGCCACCCACTTTTACCAACTAGCATATGTTGAGAATCTTGGAGATGCTTGCAAAATTCACATGCATCATTTTCCCCATATGGTCCATAACTACTGTGTGAACCATGCCCACATATTGGTTTCATTTTGGAGGTGTCTTTTGCTGTTACAGGAGTGGAACTTTCATAAACTTGTTCCTCAATCACATGCTACAACTGAAGGCACATATGCCTCTTCTCCTCTTCAACCATTTCTAACATTCTTCTTAACTCAATGTTATCCATACAAAGAGCCAAATTCATTTTCTCTAGCTTTTTGAGTCTCTTCTTGCCCATGCTTGCAACTTGGTTAGATGAAGATTTGATACTAATTGATCTAAAAAAGGAGGAGGAGGTCAATTTCCTCTTCTCCAAAAACAAGGACCATTTTCTGACGCTTTGCAAGGAAAAATGGCTCTTAACACAAAACAGGTTTTCCAAAAGGTCTCTTCAAGTTATGAGTTAGTTTTCACATGTAAACTTAAGAATAAGAAACACAATATCACATAACTCATACAAGCATACATGAAGAGAAAAATAAAGGATTTGGTGACAAAGTTCACCCCTCCTGGGCTATATATCTGGGACTGCCAACATAGCTAGACTGCTTCATTTATTTAGTGGAAAAGGAGTACATAAAAGTTTGTTGATAAACATGTGGCTATTTCCCCTTCAAGGAAATGTTCTCTTGCAAAGAACTCTCACATAAAAAAACATGACAACCTACAGTCATCATGAAAACAACAACAACACAAGTTGTCTCCTACAAAGACCCTATACTCCAACTTAAAATGAGTATACATGAGCATATAAGCACTTCAATTCCACATTAAAGGACAAAAACAAAGCATTCCTCAGTAAGACATAGTGAGAAAAGTAGAGATGAGTTGAACTCTGCAAGTAACAGTTGCTGCAGTAAACTTTTGAAGGGAAGAAAACCCGTACAAGACCTTGTCCATATTCAAACACCTTCAAGAACTGCTCCAAAACATTGATTGATCCATACAACCATGAACTTGAACTTGCAAAAAGTTCCTTTAGATGTGCTCAAATCACCAACATTAGGGGACTTTTGAGGTCTAAAATAGGCCTCCTAAGAAAAATGTACAACAAAAATAAACTTGATAAGAACCAACAGGATTCAAGATGATGACGTCTTCCATGGGGGTTGATTCACCATTTTTGGAGTAAAAAGTAAAAATATTAAAATAAAATAAAATAATAAAATAACTTTTTCAGGCTCATATTTTTTAACTTATCTCCCTAAGGTTTTACTCAAATTTCGATCAGGAGTACTCGTTGGATGCAAAATTTAATTCCTCATCCAAGGAGTACTGACGTTTCATAATTTCGATGGACCCTACTACATGGAAAATGAGAAATACACGAAAACACGTGATTGCAGTCATGTTTTTCATGTATTTCTCATTTTTCGTATAGTAGGAATCATTGAAAATATGCAACATGGGTACTCCTTGGACGAGGAATCAAATTTTGCATCCAACGAGTGTTTTCGCTTGAAATTTGAGTCAACCCATAGGGAGATAAGTTGAAAATACGAGTTGAAAAAAAAAAAAAAAATTCTTTTTTCCTTCTAAAATTTAATGATGTAACCTAATCTTATTTTATGATTTCCACTATTATTTTATAATTTCCTTAGGAGGCCCATTTTAGACCTAAAAAATCCCCTAATAATAGAGGTCACCATTCAATCCAGAATGTCCAAAAAACCCTAGGTAGACTTCTTGAGCTCCAAAACACTGAAAAATAAAAAATATCTGGCTCTACAAGCTCTCCATGTAGTTTTGTTGTTATTCACCCTAAAAATAGGATAACAGTCTAACTGTCCTATAGATTTTCCCTATTTTATTCTGTAGAGGCGACAACTTCACCCTCCGATGGTGCAATTTGTTGGACAATTAAATTTCCCAATAACTGCTATGCGCAAAAAATCAGGCCACATGGGCTATGTGGCTATGGGCGGGGCCTTAACGCTTGCACCCGTCGAATTAGCCTCTTAAGGCTTAGGGTCATGGTCACATTAAATGCCATGGGATCGAGGGCTGGGTCAACGGCCCACCTTTCCCATCAAAGTCGCTTAACTGTCACGCGCCGAGTCATATGGTTGTGACGGGCCTAGGGGTTGGCCCCCCACACTAGCACCCATCTGTTGGGACCCTTTTCTCCATGCTCGTGGTCCTATGCCAACCCATATGCCCTGTTATCACTTAGGGAAAACCCTGGCTGCAAGGAAAAACCCTAATGTAACCTCAAAACCTCTTTTAGGTTGAAGCTGGCCCTTCAACCTGGAGAGGGATCTCTCCGTAAAAACTCAACCCCCCTATGGTCATTGTAGTAGAAGGTTTTGTGCAATTGAGTTTAGGTGGCCAAATTTAGGTTTATGGATGAATTGGTTGGGTGATATTCAAAACCATTGGGCATGGAGTTCAGTTATTAAACAATTGATATCATAGCACCAATGAGCAGGTTGTACAAAGCATGAAAGTCACAAGTCCTTTGACTATTTCAGAGATTTGGAAGAAAAACAACTAAAGGAATTTTTTTTTTATAGATTACTATAATAACAAATATTAATGACTAATAATTTCGAGAGAGGAGCATTAATGAAATCCAATCTCATAAACTAACATTCTTAGACATGGAAGAAAATTTTTATAAAACAAAAAAATCTGATAGGGAGATGTAACACATGAATTTCCTACTAACTACTCATTAAACACTATGAATACATTCAAGATTACTCAAATAAATATAGAAGACAAGTGTTTTTCCAATAAAATCCAACCTCATTTCAATATTCATAAACTATTTATGTAGTGCTTACATAACAATTTTCACATAATTACAGAAACTGAGATATTTTAAATATCTTTCAAATGCATGTATGCAAAAGATAAACTTAAAAATATTTTGTCTTTCCTGGAATAACTATAGGAAAATATGCTTGTATTTAGGCAAACAAAAATATCTAGTCAATTGCCTCCCTTGAAAGTGGAACAAGACCTGTTGTACCGGCTACAACCACCCTCCAAAATTTTGTCCTGCACCAATTTGGGAGCCTCCCTTGAAGAGTTTCACTTGATGACTGCACATAATCGTGTTCACTCCGTGAGCTCGTGTGAGTCTTTACATCCACCTTGCTTGTTCATTGCATTCAAGTCTTTGCATGTTGATGTCTAAATCATGCTTTTGACCATGTTATGGTTATGTTCAAAGTCTTCACTTCGTATGTTCTTGTTGTGTTCGTATGAAAGCATCTACCGCATTCACACACGGAGTCACATTCACTGTCGCACAAGCATCGTCTCGATCAATGAATGATCAATCACAAGTGTTGCACTTATCGCTTACACCGTTAGTTAGTCATGTTGAACATGTGTGTCTGGATGGTTTGGTCGTTTCGTCATCAATTCGTGCGAGTGTGTGTTCGTATGATCACCTATGCATCTTTGTTCACATACTTAGCCATTTTTGCTGAAGTTCTGGCGACCAGATTCCCCTCTGACAACTAGACCATCACCTTGCCATTGACTCAATCGACTGTCAACCAAAAAAATGCAGAAGCACCAAGCTAGTATTTTCATGCTGCACTACCCACAAGCAATACAATCAATCCTCATGCTGGCCACTCAGACAGTCGGACCCGACAGTCACCCCAGGACTGACTCCCCTTAAAAATTGTGCAGAGGCCACTAACCTTACTCGCTCAGCTGACTGAGGAAATTGTGCAAACAGGCCGAACAGACACCAAGTGCCCGTCCCTGTCTCCCTAAAAAAATTGCGCAGTTTTCCCAGTCAGTCATCCCGACAGTCGACCGAATGTTCATCTCAGAAATTGCGTAGTGTGCATGAGCAGGACTTCTGCTGCCCATCAATCAGCTTAGCTCAGAAATTGCACAGAGATGATCAGCAAACTGGCCTCCTGGCCTTAGTGCAGTTTCCCTTGCCAGCAACCCCTAGGAGAAGACTGCCAGTTCCCTTCAGGAATTGCGCAGTTTCTACTGCCAGTGACTGAGTAGCCAACTGCCAGTTCCCTCTAGGAATTGTGCAGTTTTGGCTGCCAGTGACCCCAGTAGCCAACTGCCAGTTCCCTCTGGGAATTGCATAGTTTTGGCTGCCAATGATCCCAGCAGCCAACTGCCAATTCCATTTTGGAATTGCGCAATTTTGGCTTCCAGTCTCTTGGGCAGTTCCTCCCAAAAATTGTGCAGTTTCTCCCTACTAACCCTTCATGCAGCTCGACCCATTCCTCTAGAAAATTGTGAAATATGGTTGTCCAACCCTGCTACCCGTTTATCTTGAAAAATGCACAGAGCATGCCTGCCTTACCTTCTAGCAACCCAGACTGTCCCTCCCAATATTTGTGCAATTTTTCCTCCCATCCGAACCAATCCTCACAGATAGTCACTATCGACTCAGATTCCCTGTCTCCATCACTCAGTGACTGTTGCACAGTTTTCATCAGCAGTGCCCGGAGCCATCATACCGCTTCACAACCTTGTTTCCTCTCCCAGTCACTTGCATTAGAAATGATCATGTGTCATGGTAGAGTAGGAGGTTTTGGATTTGATGTCATCTCACCATGAGTGACTACAAGTATAGGTACACCAACAAACATGACAAGACGATGAATGGGATGAATGAAGGGAGCACGTGCAGAAGGACAAGTTCACCGATAGATGAACAAACGAAGCATGCGAAGTGGACAAATGCGACAAACATGTACCTTCGTGAACAGATGAGCTCGTCAAGCCTTCCATCATGCAAGCAAGGGACACCATGCTAAAGATTCAATAAGCGAGCCAAGGACCATTGAAGACTCTGTGCACTTTGTCATGCGAAGGTTAAGCTATGATACACCATGAAGACATCCATCACCTAGCAACACTGTAGCTTGACATGCACTCCAGTAACAGCATGAATGTACTAGTAGTGTAATGTCAAGTCATGTCGAGTCATGTTATGAGTCATGTCGCCCACATCTTCACTATGGGTTTGTTGTCAATCAATGTGATGTAATGTGGAAGTCCAAAAGACCCACTTGTTGAACAAAGAGTCATGTAAGTCGAAAAGTCATGGAAGTCAAATGGTCATGAGGGTAGTTGAACAGCCACAAGGGTCAGTTTCACCCTTGGCTATAAATACCCCCTCATTTGTACATGTAAAGGACTTTTCACCTCAGCTCCTCCCACATAGCCAAGAGAGTTTGTAATCTTTTCTTTGAGGATTAAGTAGTGGCTCCAATGTCCCGCACTCGGGGTTAGTGATGTGTGTTGTAACGATGTGTCTTGGAACTTTCACTTAATTTAGAAGCCTGCTAACAAACCAGCACGTTTTCACACATGTATTGTATCTGTTGTAAGACTGATCTTTAACACTTGTAATGCATGTTTCTTTAACCTGTTTTCTACATCTGAACCGTTTCATTTGTTGTAATGCATAATATATTAATGGAAATGTGTTGTATATGTTGTTAACGTTGTCTTGCCCATGTAGACTACTCTCCCAAACATAAGACAGACCTTTCACATGAAGCTTGATGTAACAATTGTTGCACTCATTCAGACTGATCCATGAGTGTTGTAAGTGTTATCTTACCTTGTATGTTGTGACTGCCACATTCGTGTGGACTGCTCTACTAGAAGTTGTGCATGTCCTATTGTGTTGTGTGTTCCTAGCAGTGTTGGGACTGCTGCCAATCGACCTGGAACTCACTCTCACCCTCTCCCTCGATAGTGAAAGAACCATTGACACAAGTGACACTTACACTCACTAGGCATGTGAATCTCACTTCTCGAAGGCAAAGCGAACCACTCTACTGTGCTGACAAGAAAGAGTTGAGGTAAATCCTTAAGACAATGGCAAGTGGTCCATCATATCGGATGGGACTCCCACACCAAACAGTGTGAGGTCTAGTTGGGATTTCATACTTGGGTGATCCCCTGAATGTTGGCAGGTCTAGCACCGTCAACATTTCTGGCACTAGAAGGAGGTCCGCCAGTTGTACATGGCTGAAATTCCCTCACACCCACTCACCAACCATCTGGTCAAGGTAGTAATTCGCACTCCCTCTCACCTACACGTGACTCTGTAGTTCGTTACTCCTCGCCTCCCATAATTGAACATGATATTCCATATCAACACCTTCACTCCATTTGTCCCATCACTCGCTAGTTCACGAAAGCAGTTAGACTGATCCTAGGCATACAACACCTTCCATACACATCAAAGAAGTCAAAAGGCGCTCCCACGGGATTTGTTGTGTCATCGTTGGAAGAAGTAGTCCTTGCCATGCTTGAAGGTCTGGTAGAAGCTATTGAAGACGGAGAGGAACTTCTAGTCTTCCGACAAGGTGAAAAAGACACTCTTGTGATATTGGGATCAGACCCCAGTATAGGAGGCAGAGGGGAAGGTAGTGGATGAGGTGGAAGTGGAGACGAACCAACAGACTCAAAGTCGGAACCATCAAAATCCGAAAGAGAGGAAGAGGATGAAGAAGAAGAAGAGATGGTTGACCCAAATCTTGAATGGATGACTCAGGGACTGTTGGCTCTTACTGTTGTTCTGCACAAGATGCCGAAGCGAACGGAGAGAATGAACATCAAGTTCAACCCTGATAGCACGGTGAAGGCAGAAGATCATTTGGACAACTTCTATCTGTAGCTACAGACCCTTGAGGTACGACATGATGACGTAGCTTGTAGATTGTTCCCATGTACCTTGGACAGTCACGTAGCTTCGTGGTATCAAATCCTTCCACCAAACTCCATGCAGAATTGGGGTGCATTCAAATGCTTGTTCCTTGAAAATTTCGTTGATGACAAGACCCCAACTATGTTACTGAAAGAATTGGGTAGCCTAAAGATGGAGGGGAAAGAAAAGGTAAAATATTTCAACCAGAGGTTTACACGCATATTGAAAAAATTTGCATCAGACACCAAACCTCATGACTCCATCACTGTTGATTACTACACGTCCGCACTACTGACCAGCATTGCAAAGTTTGTCAAGCGAGCTACAAAACCAACACTCTTGGAAAACTGGGAAGAGGCTATTGTTGTCAAAAAAAATCTGCACACGATTGGACTCATCAAGGATGATGAACTAGCAAAGGACTCCAAAGACGTAAGTAGGAAGTCCCAAGCGATGGCGAGAAAGGGTAGAGACAAGGAAGAAAATGATATTGAAAACCTCACTTGCCTTGTCAAGAACTCAACAACTGAAGTGTCTGAGCTTAAACAACGGAAAATAGACACATTTGCAAGGAGTAATCTGCCTAGACAGAGTCAGGGAAGCAACTCATCAGGCAGTAACTGGTATGCTCAAGAAAATGTGCAGAGCTCTGTGTTCAATGTCGATCAGTGCACAGATCCTGAGTTCTATTCATTCCACGAAGAACATCACCCCGAGAACTTATGTTTAGAGTAGAAGCGAGTCGCAAACTCGGTATATATTCATACACTCGATGCAGAGAGTGGTATGCAAAAGCAGCCGAATGACAGAGATTATGAAGAAGGTATTTCACCTGTTGAAGCATCAAGTTCTCAGCATGTGGTGAACACATATTAGTGCTTGCAAGCAATGCTGAAGACAAACACCGAGAATCATCCCCCATGACAAAATGACCGTTACAATCTTAAGAGTAAAGGGGCTCCCCCTAAAATTGGGGAAATGCAAGAGAAGATTAGATTACTGATAAGGAAGGTTGATCCACCAGCCACCCCAAAAGAGAAAACACAAAACAAGTCTGGGAAGAAAACAATGGGCAAGAGTACTTCCATGAGCAGCAAACTGCAAAACACTCCGCCAGACAACACGAACATCTATTCTACCCCAGACACTTTGGTAAGTCTATCGCCTCTAGACTACAACATTGTTGATGACATGAAGAAAAATCGAGCAAACATAAGTTTGTTTGAGTTGGCTAAGATCTAGAGTCAACAAGATGTCCTGTTACGTGCACTTGGACAGACAACAACAGATAGCGTAGCCTTTACCAGCAAGGGAGCAAGCACACCTCCTGGATCACTTTCCACTATGCTCAACACGCTCTGGATGGAAGAAGCACACTCAGGTTGCCCCCATTCCTAATATCTTTTCATATTTTCAACTGCAATGTTCACAATTGTCTAGTTGATTCCAGTGTGACAGCCAACATCATGATGCTCTCCATTACGAAAAAGATCAATGCAAGATGGAGCGAAACATCCGTGTGAATCATCCAACTTGATCGAGCATCGGTACCAACCATTGGTGAACTACAAGATGTGATCATCCGACTATCTCATGATGGTCGAGTCCACCAATGCATCAACATAATGGTTGTAACACCCCGGAAGCATACGGTCTACTACTCAGCAAAGATTGGTCCAGCAAGCTACATGGATATTTTGCTATAGACTGGTATCACATGTGGCTTCCGTACAAGGGAAAATGCAACAAAATTTGAGTAGAATATAAGAGATACATGAAGCATAATGTCACTCCCCTTAATGGTGAGAATGAACCATTGGCCTTCGCAGAACTCATGTTTGGAAACTTCCTCCTGGAAACAACATTGGAGTGTTATGCTGCATGGCCAGCTCCAACCTCACTAGACACACAGTTGGGACTCCTTCCTTACCCAACTGATGGTAATGAAACTTATATAGCTCATTGTACCTGTTAGCGCTTGGAATTCACCTAGGCTGAGATAGACAAACTCTCAAGGCTACATCAAACCATTTCACCTCGTAGCTAGCCCTACGAGGTATGAGAAGGCTCTCTCGGGTCAAAACCCGATGGATTTTGTCAATAGGATGAGTTGACCAATTAGGAACAAGGATTTTAGGCTAGTAAACTGATATTGGGGATTGGTTTTAGAGTTTTTGGGTTTTTGGTGGCAATTGGAGGGAGTACAATTCAGGGTGCGGGGATTGAGCTCAGGTTTTGCAGGTGATTCCTTGGGGCAAGGTAGGAATCTATGCTGATGCCTTTAGTCTGAAATAGATGATCAAAGAAGAAAGGAGGAAAGCTAAAGAGGGCAAAAATGGATTTGAATCCTCTCTAGACGGTGGAAAACATAAAATTTAAACAAAATTGAAAGCTGAGCATGGCATGCATGAATTCAAACTTTATCACTTCTTTTGTTTAAATAGCAGAAAGAGATTAAGGAATGGAACACATAAACACACTTACAATAACAGTAGGAAGCACACCATCAACATAATAATCCACAAGAATCCACAATGAAGTCTGCAAAACCCTGGCCTTCCTTTTTCCTCAAATTGCAGAAAATACAAGTCAATAATACAATAGCACTTCTCCCTCTAGAGTCCAACCAACAAAATGAGAAGGAGAGGGCATAATATAGAAGTTAAAACCTCTTTCCCCACCTCTAGGGGTCGAGCTCATCCTTCTAGGAGCAGTTTGAACTAATTCCAAACTAAGCACTAGATAATAGGCATCTCAACAACTTGCCTCTATTACTTAGCTAACTAATTCATGCATTCATTTTTCACTTTTTACATCAAGGAAGCTTCTAGAAGAGTAAAGAGAGGTAAAATCTATCAAAGTGCCATAAAAATATTACATTTATCCATCATCTACAAGTAAAAATAGTCAACCATAGTCAAAACAGTGTTTTTGGACCAAAATAGTCAATTCTGGCAAAGTTTGCTCTCATGTCCGCGCCCCCTGTCTCTCGTGTCCGTGCACCTTTGCAGCAACTTTTGAGTGGGTTCCACTGGTCCAAATCAAGTGCAAGATAGCTCATTGGAAAGCTTGGCCTGTCTACTTTCCATCCCAAGTGGAATTTCTGAATTTGGAGTTGTTTTGCCCCCTCAAAAATCATTTCTCCCAAGGTCACTTTCTGCAACTCAAAAAGTGGGCAGAAAGTCATTTTTTTGATGTATTTTGAGCTTTTGGAGGCTCAAATCTCAAAATTAACCTTCTCCCGAGTATTGGTAATTTTTCTCTTGGCATGCCCTTTCCAAAAATGCCAAGTTTGAAAAATTCCGAGCAGTCCTTCAAAATGTCCGCGCGCGCGACGCGGACGCGACATGGGAAAAACCTGTAATTTTACCAAAAATTGGCAAAATGCCCCAAAATTTTCAAAATTTTCATATTTTGATGCTAGA